>JBAKBP010024567.1:0-34924 GCA_037953745.1 Lithodes maja
CCCTCCCCCCCCACCCGTTGCGCGTCCATCATCCTCGTCCTCCTCTCCCTCTACTTCTCCGGTTCCGTCGTCTGTCCCTTCTTCTCATCCTTCTTCCTCTCCTCCTTCAGTTTCTTCTGTCTCCCCCGTCCCCTTGGCTGTCTCATCGTGTTCTCTCCCTTTATCTAACTCTTTTTCTGTTCTTAACTCTTCTACTCCTACTTCCACTACTCTTCCTCGCTCCACTTCTTCCGGTTTGTCTCAACGCCCCATCCGCCAGCGTTCTCGTCCGCCGCCTCCTCCTCGTTCTCTTCCTCCGTCCTCGTCTCGTAGTTCCAAGATTCCCTCCCGGCTTCCTGCCTCCTCTGCCAAACTAGTTTCGAAACATTTGCCCCGTTCCTCCCTTTCTTCCTCTCCCGCCTCCTCTTCTAAACGCAGGGACCGCTTCCACAGTGTGCGGAGTCCGAGTCCCAGTGGGAAGAAGAAAAAGCTCCCTCCTTCCTCCCCCCATTCTCCTCTTTCTTTGTCCTGTGTCCAACCCCCCGATTCCTTAGATTTATCCTTTGAATCTTTGCCCAAGATTGAGGAGTATATTCTTTCTTCTCATCCGCCGCCTATTTCCGTTTCTGCCGACGTTCATCCCATCCCTTCTACGCTCCCCCCTACCCCTCTCCCGCCTTCCCCTACCACTCTCCCTCCCTCCTCTGGCCTTCCCCCTCCCGGGCCTCTCCTTCTCGTTCCTCATCCTCCCGACCCTCATCCTCCCGTCCTTCCCCCTCCCTCCTCTCCCCTTCCTCCCTCTCCCTCTAGCCCTCCTATCTCTTCTTCTCCTTCCCTATTAAGCCTCCCTATGCCACCTGGTTATCAATCTTCTTTCCCTCCTTGTTCTTCCTCGTCCCCCATTCCTTCCATTATTACTCACCGTTAACCTCATCAGTCATTTCTTCGTTGTCCATAAGTCTGTGTGTTCTTATTTTTCTTGTTCTTTGTCCCTCTTTCTTTCCTCTTGTATGTATGCGTCTTTCCCGCTGTTTGCTGTATTTTGTGTGTCTGTGTTGTCTATAGCGTATCTGTTTTCTTCCCATTTGTGTGTTACTTTTGTTGATGTTTTCTCTTTTTTGTCCTTTCTTTGTTTTCTTCGATTTTTCCGTTCCTATCTTCTCTTTTTGTTTTTTGTTTTTTTCTTTTTTCTCCCTTGTTCCTCTTTAGTTCGGCGTGTTTTTGTTCCGCCTCTCTGATATGTGTTTGTATATATCGTTTTTATTCTCTCTTTTACAGCTTATTTTCTCGTACTTTCTTTTTAGTGTTTTTAGTATGTCCATTTTGCAATGGAACCTTCGCAGTTTTTCTCTTCAGAGAGACGATTTGCGTTTTTTACTCTCTTCCCATTCCCCTAAGGTTGTCTGTCTCCAGGAAACTCGTCTTTTTTCTCCTCCGATTCCTGTTCCTGGCTACCGTTTTATCAGTTCTCCTAATTCTCTTTCCGACACTTGTATTCTCCTTCACCACTCTGTTCCTTATGAAGAGTTTTCCTGCCCTACTTCCCTCCCTTGCACCTTTGTTAGGGTTTTTCTTGGTCGATGGATTACGGTTGTTTCTCTTTATTTCTCTCCTGTTCCCGTCGATTTTGGCTCTTTTACCATGTTTTTAGCTCGGCTGCCTCCTCCGTTTTTATTGCTTGGTGATTATAATTGTAGGCACACCCTGTGGGGTGATTCTGTCATTACCTCACGTGGTCGTGCATTAGAGTCTTTCATTACTAATAATAAGCTCTTTCTCCTTAATTCTGGTTCCCTGACTCATTTTGATGCTAGAACACGTTCTTTTTCTTGTCTTGATCTTTCTTTGTGTTCCCCTTCCCTGTCTCTTCTTTTTCATTGGTCTGTTTTGGAGGATTCTCTCTATAGCGACCATTTCCCTGTTCTGCTCTCTCCTACCTCCTATTCTCCTGTCCCTGGTCCTCCTCGTTGGTGCTTCCAGCGTGCGGACTGGTCTACTTTTGCTTCACTATCTATCCCTTCCTTACCTCCGTCTGATTTTTCATCTGTCCATGATTTACTAGTCTTTTTTCTAGTCACAGTTTTGAGTGCTGCCTTAGTCTCTATTCCTCGGACTTCCCGTCCTTTTACGTCTAAATGTGTCCCTTGGTCGTCCCCGAACTGCTCCAAGGCTCTCCGCGTCAAACGGGCTTCTTGGAAGAGCTTTCGTCGTAAGCGTTTTACTCCCGCTCATGATCGTTCTTTTATACTTTTTCGTCAGGCGTCTGCCTTCCTCCGTCGCACAGTCAGGTCTGCTAAACGTCAGAGTTGGGTGTCCTATGTTTCCTCCATTACGTCCTTTACTCCTGTTCAGTCCGTCTGGAAGCGCATTCGCAAGATTTCGGGCAAGCGTTTACCTCCTCATTCTCCTGTGCTTCATGTTGGTGGGGAGTCTGTTGCTGACTCGGAGGCAGTCGCCGATCGTTTGGGTCTTTACTTTAGCTCGGTCAGTATTGGCTCTCATCTCCCCCCGGAATTTCATTCACTTAAAGCCGTCGCAGAGACTTCTCCAGTTGTTTTCACTCTGTCTTCGGCAGAGTCGTACAACGCCCCGTTTTCTTGCCGTGAGTTGCTATCCGCTCTTCGTGCCTGTAAGGCTACTTCTGAGGGTCTTGATGGCGTCCATAATTTAATGCTTAAGCATCTTTCCACTGAGGCTTTGGTATTTTTATTGGCTATTTTTAATAAGGTTTGGTCGTCTGGTGTTTTCCCTCCTGCATGGAGTTCTGCTCTTACTATTCCTTTTCTTAAGCCTGGAAAGTCGGGTTTCTCGCCCCAAGACTATCGCCCTATTGTCTTGACGAGTTGTTTATGCAAGCTGTTTGAACGGATGGTTAATGTCCGCCTGATGTGGCTTCTCGAGGCACGTCAGCTTTTGTCTTCGACCCAGTTTGGTTTTCGGCGTGCTCGGTCCGCTATCGACCCTTTACTTAGTTTGGAGACCTCCGTCCGGTCTGCTTTTGCTCGCCATGAGTCGGTTCTTGCTGTTTTCTTCGATCTCGAGAAGGCGTACGACTCCGCGTGGAAACATCATATTTTATGCCAACTCCGTTCTTTTCATGTCCGTGGTAATATGGGCGTCTTTATCCGTAATTTCCTTTCTTCTCGTTCTTTTCGTGTCCGGGTGAATTCCTTGTTTTTTCGGTTATTCCCTCAGATAGAAGGTGTACCTCAGGGTTCCGTTTTCAGTACTATCCTCTTTCTCATAGCCATTAATAGCATTATCTCTTCTCTTCCGGCTACGGTCAGGTCCTCCTTATATGTCGACGACTTTGCGATCTATGCGGCTGATTCGGATATTGTTGCGTTACGCTCCCTTATCCAATCAGCGATTTTGTGGCTGCCTCGTCATGGGCCACTGCTCACGGGTTTCGTTTTTCTACGACTAAATCTTGTGCTATGTCTTTCACTCGTCGCCACGTTATCCCGCGTCCTTCTCTTGAACTGTATGGTTCCGTTTTACCTTATCGCTCTTCGACTACCTTCTTGGGTCTTGTCTTTGATTCCCGTCTTAACTGGGCAGCTCATATTTCCTCTGTTAAGGTTGCTGCTTTGCACCGTCTTCGTCTCCTCCAGACCCTGTCCCACCTCACTTGGGGTGCGGACCGTGCTCTCCTTCTTCGCCTTCACGTTGCCCTTGTTCTTTCTAAACTCGATTATGGTTGTCAGGTTTACTCATCAGCCTCCGACACTGTCCTCCATAAACTTGACTCTGTTCACCATTTCGGTTTACGTCTTGCCTTGGGTGCTTTTCGCTCTTCCCCTGTTGAAAGCCTCTATGCTGAATCCGGCGTCCCTTCTTTGTACCGACGTCGGGCCCTTCTCTCTCTCCGGTACTACGCCCGGTCGCTTCAGTTTCCTTCCTTGCAGACCTCTCTTCTTCCTACTGTTCCTGTTCCGTCTCATTCTCGCCTTCGGCCCCCTTTCCTTTCTCGTATGGATTCCTTACTTTCTCATTCTTCGTGCTCCGGCTCAGTAAGTGTCCTCCTTGGCTCCTTCCTCGTATTTCCTTGTGTCCCTCTATTTTTCCTTGTTCTAAGTCCTCTACCCCGCCCTCAGTTCTTTGTTCTCGTTTCCTTGTACACCTTACACAGCATTCTTCTTCTACCCCGGTTTACACTGATGGCTCCCGTTCGTCTTCTGGCGTCGGGTTTGCCATCCTTTTTCCTTCTCGTTCTTATCAGTATTCTCTCCCTTCTCCAGCTGGTGTTCTGACTGCCGAACTTTACGCTATCTTCTTTGCCGTCCGTCTCATGTGCTTCTTTCCTTCTTCCTCCTTTACTCTTTTTTCTGACTCTTACAGTGCCCTTCTTCTCTTGCAGTCTTTCCCTGCTGTCCATCCGTTGCTTCTTGCCATCCACGATTGGCTTGTCAGTCTCTCTGCTCGGAAAAAGGTTGTCCAATTTTGTTGGGTGCCTAGCCATGTTGGTGTCCGTGGAAATGAGCAGGTTGATGTTCTCGCTCGCGACGCTGCGGCGGTCCGATCAACTTCTCTCTCTATTCCCGCCTCTGACTATTATCCAGCTATCTCTGCCTTCCTCCTGTCTCGCTGGCAACCAATGTGGTCTTCTCTTTCCTCTAATAAGCTCCGCACTGTTAAGGCCTCCATTTCTGCCTGGGTTAACCCCTCTCACCGTGTTCGCCGTTGGGATACTGTGTTGGCCCGGCTTCGGCAAGGCCATACCAGACTTACCCACTCCTTCCTCATGTCCCGCTCGCCTCCACCTCTTTGCTCCCGGTGTGGTGTTCAGGTTTCTATTTCTCACATTTTCCTTGACTGTCCTCTCTTTTCTTCGGCCCGTCGCCGTTCTTTTCCCTTTCTATTTTCCCTTGGTCGTCGTCCTTGTCTTGCCGATCTCCTCTCAGAGTCCCCTTTCTTTTCCGTTGACCACGTAATGGCTTTCCTTTCCTCTCTCAGACTCCTTAACGATATTTAACTTCCTTTCCTTCTAACTCTATCCGTTTCCTGCTTTAGTGCCATATGGCCTTTGTTGCCTGGTGCTAGAAATTTATTAATGTTATGTTATGTCATACAGTAGGCTATATGGGACTAGGCCTAGTTAGGCCGGTTAGAGATTAACGCAGGATTACGGGGGTCTGCAGAGCGCTGATTGGCCCAATCCGGCTGATCCCCCTTCACACCCAACCCTTCTCGTCCATATGCTTATCCAATTTTATCTTAAAGCTCCCTACCATTTGTAATCCCATTATAGCACTTGGTAGTCCATTCCACCCATCTACAACTCTGTTACCAAACCAATATTTGCCTATATCTTTTCTGAAACAAAATTTATCTAATTTGAAACCATTGGTACGAGTTCTTTCGCTATCACTGAGCTTTAGTGCATTATTTTGTCATGTCCCCTTTGTTAATCCCACTAACCCACTTGAACACCTCTAGCATATCCCCTCTAACTCTGCGTCTCTCTAACGAATGTTAAAATGCCCCAGAACGAGAAGCCCACCACAGAAGCCACGAGCGAACACCACACAGAAACACCCGAAAGAAAGGTCCACAGAACGAAAGGACCAGCTGACCGAGCCAACCAGTTCAGACAGGCCCAAGCCCGCAGGGCTAAGCAGCTCCAAACCACACCTGCCTACCCCTTCTAAACACTGACCTTTCCCACACCTCACATACACTACCCCTCGTGTCCTACACCTCTACCTACATGATGACGAACATAAATACACCGTACAGTTAATACACCCATGCCCTGTCCCTAAGTTAGGATATTAATATCAACATACCCTAAAATACCTTGTCTTGCCAGACTAAGTTTCTGAAGACCAATCGCCCCATAAATCTATGTATTTTTTTTTTTTTTTTTTTTTTTTTTCTATGTGATCGAGGGAGGCAAAAGGCATAACTGCCTATAGCGAGTGCCTCCCCCATAGTTGAAAGAGTGACACGGCCAAAATCAAGGGACGTTCGAGCCAAAATGCCTGGACACACGGAGTTTGAAGCAATTTAAGTCATAGGAAGAGGGAAAGACTGATCCTGGGAGAGAGTTCCAGAGCTCAGATGTTGAGTAGAAGAAAGTTTGAGAGTAACGTTTCACTCTTGGGTTGGAGAGTTGCACAGAGTAGGGGTGGGATTGAGTTGCAAGACGGGTACCACGTGCCCTACGTAAAGGAGGTGGTATGCACTGGGATAGCTCTGAGGAACACTGATTATTATAGTAGCGATAGAATAGCGAGAGAGATGCAACATTGCGGCGGAGACAGAGAGATTGCAGAGAGTTGGTGAGTGGACGGGAGTTAATGATACGAAAGGCCTTCCTTTCAACTTTGTCTAGGAGAGCGGTGTGAGAGGAACCTCCCCACACATGTGAACAATACTCAATACAAGGGCGCACTATGCCCCTGTACAGAGCAAGAAGCTGTGCAGGGGAAAAGAACCCCCTAAGGCGGTTGAGCACACCCAGCTTCTGGGAGGCTGCCTTAGCAAGACTGGTAATATGGTCCTTCCAAATGAGAGCAGAAGAAAAAGAGACACCAAGAATATTGAGAGAAGATGAAGGGTTGATTTTTGTATTGTTGAAGAATAAGGGATAGTCCGCTGGGAGATCCTGACGGGTAGATAGATGGAGAAATTGGGTTTTGGAAGCATTAAAGTTAACAAGGTTTTCTCTGCCCCAATTGGAAATTGTATTTAGATCAGAATTTAAGAGTTCTATGGCTTCATTACGTTTGTCGTTGAGGGATTGCTGGCTGGGGCGTTCTGAAAAACTAATGGAGTAGTGTAAGGTTGAGTCGTCTGCGTATGAATGGATGGGAATTAAGGTACAGTTAAGGAGATCATTTATAAAAATTAGAAAGAGAATAGGAGATAGGACAGAGCCCTGAGGAACACCGGAGTTTATAGGGTGAGGAAGTGAACAATGGCCGTCCACAACCGCAGCTATGGAACGGCCGGAAAGGAAATTAGAGACAAAGGCACAGATGGAGGGATAGAAACCGAAGGAGGGTAGTTTAGAAATTAAAGATTTATGCCAGACTCTATCGAAGGCTTTCGATATGTCTAGTGCAATAGAAAAAGTCTCACCGAAGTCCCGAAAGGAGGATGACCAAGAGTTAGTAAGATATGAAAGAAGATCACCAGTAGAGCGACCCTTAAGGAAGCCATACTGGCGATCTGAGAGCAGATTATGAGAAGAGAAATGCTTAAGAAATTTGGAAGCAAGAATAGTTTCAAAAACTTTAGAAAGACAAGAGATAAGAGCAATTGGACGATAGTTGGAGGGTTGAGAGCGGTCACCCTTCTTTGAGACAGGTTGAATGTGAGCAAACTTCCAGCATGAAGGGAAGACGTTAGAGGATAGACAGAGACGAAAGAGTTTGCCTAGGCAGGGAGTCAGCACGGAAGCACAGTTTTTGAGAACAACAGGAGGAACACCGTCCGGACCGTACGCCTTATTAGTGTTAAGCCCAGAGAGGGTAGAAAGTACATCTTTAGAAGAGATTAGGATATTAGGCATAAGTAAGAGAGAGGAGGGCGGAGAGGGAGGAATAGCACCGGAATCATCCAAGGTGGAGTTTCTAGCAAAAGTTTGAGCGAAGAGTTTAGCTTTGTCAGAGGAAGAAGTGATGGTTGTGCCATCAGAGTGGGAAAGGGGAGGGAAAGACGAGGAAGAGAAATTGTTGGAGAGGTTTTTGGCTAGATGCCAGAAAGCTTGGGAAGAGCTAGAGTTGGATAATTCAGTGCATTTATTATTGATGAAAGAGTGTTTGGCAAGTCGAAGAACAGATTTGGCTTGATTCCGGGCAGAAACATATGAAGAATGAGAGTCTTGAGTTTTAAGGCGTCGGTACCGTTTGAATGCTTCCTCCTTATTGCGGACAGCAGTAGAACAGGCGTGAGTAAACCAAGATTTTTTAGCATTAGTCTGAGAGAAAGAGAATGGAATGTATGCTTCCATGCCCGATAGGATTACCTCGGTAATGCGTTCAGCACTCTCCGAGGGTCCTCGGCCATGGAAGCAGAAATCATTCCATGGGAAATCAAAGAAGTACTGCCGAAGAGCCTCCCAGTCGGCAGCGCCAAAGTGCCACAAGCGCCGCCGGCTAGGAGGATCGGGTGGCTGTACTGGAGAGATAGGACAGGTGACAGAGATAAGTTTATGGTCGGAGGAGCCCAAAGGAGAGAAAAGATCGACAGTATAAGAAGAAGGGTTAGAAGTTAGAAACAGGTCAAGAATGTTGGGCCGATCTCCGATGCGATCCGGGATACGGGTGGGTTGCTGAACTAACTGCTCTAGGTCATTTAGGATAGAAAAGACGTAGGCTTGTTCACCAGGTGGGTCAGTAGTGTGAGAGGAGAGCCATTGGCGGTGGTGAACGTTGAAATCTCCTAAGATGGAGATTTCTGAGAAAGGAGAAATGGATAGAATGTGTTCCACTGTAGAGTTTAGATA
This sequence comes from Lithodes maja, assembly GCA_037953745.1. Lineage (NCBI taxonomy): Eukaryota > Metazoa > Arthropoda > Malacostraca > Decapoda > Lithodidae > Lithodes > Lithodes maja. Next base: position 8,435 of record JBAKBP010024567.1, read on the forward strand.
GTCAAAGAATTTAGGAAAGTTGGTAGAGTTAGGGGAAAGATAGACAGCACAGAAATATTTAGTAAGAGAATGACAGGAAAGTTTGAAAGTTCCTCCCAGGTTAAAACACCCATGCCCTGTCCCTAGGTTGAGCCAATGCCAACCAGTTCAGACAGCCATAAATCTATGTATGTTCTGCCATCCGAGAAGTAATATGTTCACCCCTTAAAATACCTTGTCTTGCCAGACTAAGTTTCTGAAGACCAACCGCCCCCATAAATCTATTTATGTTCTTCCATCCGAGAAATAATATGTTCACCCCTTAAAATACCTTGTCTTGCCAGACTAAGTTTCTGAAGACCAACCGCCCCCATAAATCTATGTATGTTCTTCCATCCGAGAAGTAGTATGTTAAAACCCCATGTCATAATTAATAAGAAACTATGATACCCACGGGTACACCATTGTATATATAACCATTATTCCTGTAAGACCTAGACAGAGATAATGACTGAAGATGTTAGCCACCATGCAGTAACTCTAATTCTTACCCCAACCAGAGATTGTATAGATAACCTTTTTTTTCCCATTGTCTATCATAGTAGCACGAAACAATAACGAAGTACCCCTACGAACTGCCGCTTTTCTTTGGTCTATATTTCATAGAAAATGCAGTTCCCAGGGACAGCTAGATCAGCAAGAAATCGTGTCAAAATAATAGTGTCCATAACCCCTCGTATTGACGAGTAATAATACACCATGTTTTTCTCTACTTTTATCCACAGTCAAGCACACAGCTACAGTTAACCTCCCCTTCCCCACAGCCCACAGTCCACATGATCCTATCTTTTTCAGACTCCTATACCACCCCGTATTTGCTCATCCCCTGGTAGCATTTGGCTAACGTACTTTTACTGTCCTTTCCCCCCAAACTCCATTATCAACTGTAGCCTAATGCCACCCCCACGCCCGGAGACCTTAGGGTCAAATTTCCACGTAGCCCCCTGAACTCTCTCCCTCTCATTAACACCCCGCGCTCCTCGACTCTTTTCCGACCTAGCCTCTCCCTCATACCTCTTGAAAATCCTTGATTTTTCCGTTGCTAACGCTCTCCAACCTTTTATATATATACTCCTATCCAGCCTACCTTCCCTTAGTAGGCCGGAACAACATTAGAACTTTACTAACCCCTTGCATGCCATCTATTCCCTTACAACCCATTCACAACCCTGCACCCAATGATCGTCAGTGCGAGGCTAGCCGCCTCGCCAGTGACTAACTTCTATTGCCATACTTCCAGATAAATGTGGCAGAGTTAGCAACCCAGTCTCCACCACATCCAGCAAACCATACAATTAACAACCAACCGATTAAAACCAGCTAGCCAAGGCACCTTCGTTTTTGGTATTAAGAACACCCATGTCTCATAAACAGAGGGTTATTACAAACACTTGTGATATGGCAAGCCCCTAGCCACAGCCGCCGGACGACCATCCCAGAGAGAGGGCGCCCAGCTACCCCTTTTTACCCACCCGAGGAGGGAGACCCCCACCCCTGCGGAGGTATACCTGACCCCTGTTTTGACTTCCGGGTCATTGCCAGGTAGCACAGGAATTCTTCCTATCAATGAACTAACCATGCATGACTAACCCCCTTACTAACCTCTATTAACCCACAATAACCCATTCACCTTTCTTGCATACTCAGATAATCAAATTAGCACCTCAGCTATACCATAAAATGAAGACTGAGCAATATAAGAGAGACGCCCCTATCACAGCTGTCCCAGTCCTCCCCGCAAAGTAGATCCAGTCTCCCTCCCCTCAATACTTCCAGTATAGCCAAAATAGTACCTCTTACTAAGGCTCAGTTATATCACATTATGAAGGCTCCCTATAGCCATGTGCCACAACAGTAATCACCACCTTACCTAGTCCCCGTATCTATTGAGAGCTCAAATAAGTCCATAAGAATTGAGATCCCTATGGCCTACAGGGTCCAAAACCGAGCCTATAAACCCAGCTCCAGCCCCCAGTAAAATCAGTTGAAAGATAGACACCAACCAGTGGCTGACCCCCTGAAGTTGACCTCTAGCTCTGCCCTTGTGTTGTTCCTGAGTTGTGAGATTCCAGAGCCGGCAGACTCCGTGGCAGATTGGAGATAGAAGCATCTGTCCACGTACAAGAATCTACGTGCACCTTATATCCTTCACACACACTAGTGGGTATATAAGCGTGTAGTCAGCACTGATCGCCAAGAGATCCGTCTTGAGAACTTCCTACATATGGACCACCTGGACGGCCGCGGAACCAGTCGTTAGCCCCCAACATCACGGACGCAAGATAACCAGGACCAGACCAACAAAATACTATCCAAGATTCACTTTATTAGTACTAACGTGTTATAGTACTAATTAGAAATTCACTTATTAATCTTTCTATGAAGTGGCTATATCTTTGCCCAGTGTAATTCATATATAACCATTCCATTTGGGAAGTACTAAGCGTATCAGTGTTCATTAATTAACAGGCGACATTAACTCTCGTAATTACCTTTATCCAGATATTAAAACCCTAGTGATATCTAACGTTCGCCCACTGATTTGTGTTCTACGTATTTCTACCATAAGAATATAAAACTTAGATCAGTACCCCCTGAGGTTACTAGAATTCCCATGCTCTAAAACTTACGCGTGTCTAATTCTAGTCTGTGAACTACTACTTGTGCACCAGACCTGCCAGTAATAAATCTAATTAGTGAAATTGAATCCATAAATAACATTGAGGTCTTCCAGTATATAAACTTGCGAACCAAACCAGTGATCAGAAGAGTATACCTGAACGTTGGAAGTGGGAGACTAGGCTCCATCCAGATCCACTAATGCTAGCGGTTCATTTCTATCATTTGTCTTGTACGAGTATTCCTACTTTCCTATGCTCCCTATTAACCTACTTAAATAAACGTGATCGTGTGTCTTGTTACCGTGTGTTTATTTTGTGTTCTCTATTCCTCATACCTTGTATTGTGCATGCAGCCTTATATACCCAGTCAGTTAGAACCCACATTACCCAAGTTAATCCTGTAGAAAAACAGGGCATAACATTGGCGGCAGCGGTGGTTCTTGATTCGGATAAAAGGTTGCATTACATTGCAAGTTTGGAACAGCCAGAACACGATAACATCATGGCGCACCGTTCTCACATTCCCATCCCACATTATGATGGAGAAACTTACGAGATCGAAACGTTCATGGACATAGTGAAACCCGTACTTGACCTAGTTTATACCACGGATGCAGAAAAAATAGCCGTGACATTAACGCACCTGGGAAAAGCCGTTTCCCTGGTTGCCTACCAAGTGCACCCTGCTCTCACATGGGACGAATTTCGCCCAATAGTGATAGAAGCCATTAAGCCTTCGTTGGGCGTTTTCGTGGCCCACACCCGTATCCAAGACACTAAATTCGAAGGCGATCTAGATGCCACAGTGAATAAGATCGCCCAACACATAAAAGTTTCTTTCCCCACATTGACCAGAATCCAACAAGAACAGCAGATTCTGGTCAACCTTGTATCAATATTGCCCTCAGCAGTAAAAGACCATTTCCGTGTGCACGATTTCGTCGGATACCAAAAAGATCTCATCACGATCCAACGTATTTTGGCAGTGCGCACAGAAGCACCCACCCAAATCGCTGTGATCAAGAGGTTTCCCACGCACCCGCAGCACCCCGACCACCAAAACTCCAAGAATGTCTACCCATCCTCATCCTTCCACAACAGACCCACCTACCCTTCCGGCAAGCCCCATCCCAGTAGACCCCGGTTCCAACCTACCCAGCCACGCAGAATCTTCAACCGGAACAAAACCTACAACACCTACCAAAGTAAAAACCCTACCTTAGTAATTATCAACCCCTATGAATTCCCTGCCTGTAATGCTCAGTGTGCCCTCCATCAAATTCGTGACTCTGCCAAACCTCGCCCCTTTACTCCTCGCATTTCTGTAAATGAAGAGGAGTTGGGACAAGAGGAAGAAATGGAGGAAAGGCACACTGGAGAAATAGCCCCTATCATGACCTCAGAGGATACCGAGGAAACCCTGGAGGAGGTAGATACCGACCCCCAGGATTTTTAAAGTACCCCCCGCCCAAGATGGCCTCGGCGGGGGACGCCATAACTGACCGCGCTGCCCCCATTTATTACATGGCCAAAATCAAGGACCTTCCTGTCCGCTTGTTAATCGACACGGGAGCTGCCAAGTCGTGTTTGTTCAAGTCTTATTATGATCAATACCACCGACTATTTGGCCCCTTGTTAACCACCAAAGCAAAACTAATCTCAGCTGCTGATACTTACTTAAATCTCCTAGGAGACACTTTGCCCCTATCAGTAACTACTCCTGCCCCCCATGCTCGTTGTTATCACACGTTCACAGTATTTTCCTCCCACTGTAAACATTACGATGGTTTCCTTGGACTTGACCTCCTTCAAAAACTCCAGGCCCAGGTTGACTGTGGCCAAAGGCTGATCTCATTCAAAAACAAATTCCAATCCAAAGCCTCTGACAAACCAATCACGCAGAAACCCATTCACAAAAAGAAAAAACACCTTCCCCCTCAACAAACCCTGAGTCAGGGTTACCAAGTTACAGCTAGCACTAAGGTGACTCCTAAACCCTCCCCTTGCCCCGAGTTCTCTCAAAATATCACCCAATTCAGTAAAAAAATGCCTCGACAAACGAAAGAAGACCCCCCCCCCCACCAACCTAGCCGCCTTACAAAACACGGAGCTTTTATCCACCCTCATCCCCCAACATAGTTCCCCCTCAGCCCCCTCCCTAATTCAATCTTGGGAAGCAAGAATCAGACCACCCTGGATACCGTTAAATGTCTTCAGGAAACTGACTCGCTGGGGAGATCAACTCGCCACAGACTCTGGTCACATAATCTTAGACCCCACCATTGCCCACGACTACATGATTGCCATCCACGAGGGAAACGGCATACACCTTGGACAAAAGAAGATGTTAAAAATCTTCACAGATCAATACTGGACCCCCAACCCCTTCAAAATTGCACAACGAGTGACAGAATCCTGCAAACCTTGTTTATTGGGGAAGGATAGATCATGCACCCCAGGCCCAGCTGGTACCATGTCTGCTAACAAACCGTTCCAAGTCCTATCCCTCGACATCCTGGGCCCGTTTCCTTCTTACGCTGGCAACCGCTACATCGTCACATTTGTTGACGTATATTCAAAATTTTTAATAGCCTGCCCAGTTAAAGACCACACAGTCGCCACACTGCTTGCCACAGAAGTGTTCCCTATATTCGGCCTTCCCCTTGCTCTTCTATCCGACAATGCCCCCGAGTTTAGTGGACACGTTTGGCAACAGTTCACCCAACAATGTGGTATTAAGATTAAACACTCATCCCCGTGCTGGCCTCAAGGAAATGCTATATGCGAACGTAGCCATCGCACCATCAACAATCAGTTACGGACAAAAATTATTGCTCTTAACACCTCAGACTGGCCATCACAACTAAAGATGATACAATGGGGCATGAACACCTGCCCCCGAGAAGACGGTATTTCCCCTCATGAACGTGTTTACGGCGTACCCCCCCTGTTACTGCCGTTCCACCATCACGCTCACCTCCCCTCCACCACCTCCACAATTGACCCATTGCAACATCTGCAAAACACCCTCCATACCGCCCAAACCTGTCAAGACACCAAAACTGATAACCCCGATGACAAAAACCCTTTCGCCATCCCTGTCACCAACAAATTAGGCCCTCGCTATGTCGGGCCCTACACCATCACACAAGTCCCAAACGCCTATCAAGTCACCATCGATTATCACGGCGTGACTCGCACGTTCCGAACTAGATTCGTCCGAGCGTTTAAACCTCTAAAACCACAAGACAATACCCCACCCCACATGTCTGAACCGGAATTAAACACCCCTACTAACCCTTCCACTCAGGCTATGAATATTCCCATACAAACCCCTAAGGACCTAAGCCCTCCGACACCGAACAGACAAATCATTCCTCAACATACCCCCCAAACTAACCTCCACAAACCCCAAGCCCCCACTATGACACCCTCCTCCACCATGACACCTTCTTTCACTTCTGATAGTCAAGTACCTCCCCAACTTATCCAAATACGAAAACCTCCACCCACAACAGAAACCCTCCCGTCTAGCCCTGAGATACCTCCCCCAGGCACCACAGTAAGAAAGCCCCCCCCCCCCCCACCCAAAACCAAGTACACACCCAAACACACCACACAATCTACCTCAGTAACCTCACGCTACAACTTACGCCCACGACAAAAATCTTTTAAAACCTCCAGAAAACACACCCTGCTAACCAAGTTCCGTAGGGCGGCCAGACCACTATCCTCCTCCTCCTCTTCTTCTTCTTTGTCGAATTCTCCTCCACAAAGGGAAAGAAGACGAATAATCACCAGTAAACACCATAAACCCTCTAACTATATTCCAGAAGTAACAACCCCCACCCCCCCACGAAAACACATACCTTCCTCTTCAACCTCATCCCCTCTCCACCCCCACCTCATTACCCCGAATGACCTGCTAGATCTACCCCCCCACCAAACACCCATAAAACTGCCTACTTCCACCACCAGCAAATCACCGACCTCACCAAAGAACACACCCCACACACGTCCCTACCCCCAACCCTCCAACTTAAATCTCCACTCCCTACCCACCCGTCTAGCCCCCCCCCCACATCCACCCCTTTCCCCTCCACTATCCCCGCAACCCCACCCACACATCAACCAACCTCCTCATCTCATCGAACCCCCAACCAACCAACCCCTAAAAAATCCCCCCTGAGAGAACCCCCACCAAATCCTCTTCCATTCCGCCTACCACCCTCACCCAACAAAAACCTCCACACGCATCTACCTCTCAAATAACCCCCGACCTCGCCCCAATAAATGCCCTTCACCTGTAAAACGTTCTTCCCCTCAATATAAAACATCGTCGAGCGACTCAAGTCCCACGACAAACATCTACCTTCCCACCAGGACCTCCAAAGGTAGAATAATCAACAGACCCATCAGATTTAAAGACAGTTATACAAAAACAACACCCCGTTCTGACACTAAAGATCCAAGCCACACAACACACACACCCCCTCCTTCTCACACACCTCCTTCACGCACCTTACCTAAACCGATCTTGCGCATTGCCTCACTATATATCCCCAGCCTACAACACCGCCCAAGAAAACCCCCAAAACCCCAGACTCATATCCCCCCTTCATCCCCAGCTCTGTTTTCACGCAGTAATCCCTCCCCTTCGGTTAGTAACCCATTCACCACACTAAACAGACCTCCTGTCAATCCCACACACCTCACTCCAACCCCCACGGGGGAAAACTACAAACCATTCATACGAAAGGTTAAAGTAAAAAACCCCACAGGACGCTTAGCCCGTCTACAATGCCCACACCAAGCCCGGGCAACCGCCCTCCACAACACAGAGGACACATTCCTACAGGTATACATTGACCTGCAAAAGAAACCTGACCTTCGCTCTCTTGCTTGGTGGGACCTTCTAAATACCCTCAAAATGACCCACCATGACTATGCTTCTTTTTACTTCACCCTTGAGGCTCGGGGACGAGCCTACAATGAAGGAGAGGGAAGTAAAATGCCCCAGAACGAGAAGCCCATCACAGAAGCCACGAGCGAACACCACACAGAAACACCCGAAAGAAAGGTCCACAGAACGAAAGGACCAGCTGACCGAGCCAACCAGTTCAGACAGGCCCAAGCCCGCAGGGCTAAGCAGCTCCAAACCACACCTGCCTACCCCTTCTAAACACTGACCTTTCCCACACCTCACATACACTACCCCTCGTGTCCTACACCTCTACCTACATGATGACGAACATAAATACACCGTACAGTTAATATACCCATGCCCTGTCCCTAAGTTAGGATATTAATATCAACATACCCTAAAATACCTTGTCTTGCCAGACTAAGTTTCTGAAGACCAATCGCCCCATAAATCTATGTATGTTCCTCCCAGGTTAAAACACCCATGCCCTGTCCCTAGGTTGAGCCAATGCCAACCAGTTCAGACAGCCATAAATCTATGTATGTTCTTCCATCCGAGAAGTAATATGTTCACCCCTTAAAATACCTTGTCTTGCCAGACTAAGTTTCTGAAGACCAACCGCCCCCATAAATCTATGTATTTACCTAATTGTATTTACCTAATTGTAGTTTACAAGAGTTGAGCTAAGCTCGTGTTGTCCCGTCTCTCAGTCTACTTTTTATCCAATTTTTTCTTGAAAATATGGATGTTCCTTGCTCCTACCACCTCCTCCTCCAGCCCATTCCATTTGTCAATACATCTATAGGGGAAGCTAAACTTCCTGATATCGTTTAGTCCATGAGCCAAGACCCGAATTTTGGGATATCGGTACCACCCGGGGTGACTAATTCTCTTAGGTGTTTTTAGCTTGCTACATGTCTCTAGTTTATGTTTTGATATGATAGCCCTTGCACATTGGTAGCTTAATGGTCGTTATCACTTCTTGAATAGACATACCCTACCGAAAATTCCGAAATTTTTTAAAATGTCAAATTTGGGAACAGGAATGCCTAAATGTCAACAAAATGCATATAGTAATTGTCACATTTAATACAAGTCCTGTAAATACACACTAAGCATGCCATGGGCTTGTACATACTATTATGTCAAATTACTACTCCTAAATATCATCTACATCAGACTCGGAATCTGACTGTTGTGCCACCGGCTCTTCTTCAATAGCCGTGTTCTGACATGTCTGTAACCTGCACATGTCCGTGCATTTTAGACCATTGCTGAGGCAAGTACACTTAGGGAGTTCGCATGACCGCACACACTTGCAAGACAGTAGCTGCATAACAGCATCTGGTGCTGGTGAGCCTCGCATCCAGTTGACGGCAAGCTTACCGTCCTCATCTGTCATCCAACCGCAGTCTGTTGGGTTCGCAACAAATGGCTGGCTCTGAAGACTTCTCCTCCAGATCGCAGCCTGGTAGTTTGCACGCAGTGCATGCATGAAGAGGCAGTCCTCACAAGGAGGGAGTTGACTTGACTCTACCTCTCCACGTCTTGCACAGAACAGCTCATACCGAAGCTTGTTTACCTTAGTTATGTGGGTAGATGGTAGGTACATGTGGCAGGTGATTTCCTGTAGCTTCTCAAAGAGTTCAGGAGACACTTCCCATGAGCGTCCAAGTTCGTGAAAAGCATCCTGGTATGTCTTGTCCATCTTCACCTGCTTGAGTGTCGTCATCTTCCCTCGGCCAGCGAATGCACTGACGGTATCACAGCCTGTAAAGGCATGCATACCAATCAATGAATCACACACGCTGCCTCCCAGTGTGCGGCTCAGTGTGGTGATATCCAGGAATCTTGTCCGGTTCTTCGTCCCGCACTTCTGGAACAGATGGGATGGGATCTTGTGGCACATGCCAAGACACAACACCATGACGTCTGTATCTTCTGCAGTGATGATGACAGACTTGTTCCCAGATTCTGCTGCATGAAGTGCATGGAGAAGAAGGCGTGTGTCTGCTTCTTCTTGAGTTGACTTAAGTTCAGGAGCCTCTTCCCACTGCTCTTTGGTGATCTTGAAGCAGCGCTGCTCACATGTGACATACAGCTCCTTGTCCTTGAGCTTCTCCCTGTGCTGTGGTGCCTTCCATTCTTCTACCAAGAACTTGATAAGACTTGCCTTGTTGGAGGAACTACCGAGTAACTTTCTCCACTGCTGGATGTTGTGCCCAGGTTGAATGTTCTTGAAATGAATTCCTGTGCCTGCACTTCTTTTGGCTCGTTCTGCATCCTTGATGGATGTCTCCTTGTAGATATCAAACACAACATCAATGCGCCTGCTCTTAGCACCTTGATGAACAGCGTGACTCAGTGCTGTACCTGCAAGCTGTGAAAAAGTTTTGTCGTTTCCCTTCAGTTTGTGGACCAGGCTCATCCCATCAATTATGGTAGCAGAGGGCTCGGGTATCACTTCTGCAGGAGAAACATTCCTCTCTAACTCCTTTGCTAGGGCAGCCTTGTTGGTCTTGCGGAGAGACCCATCACCGCTGGCAAGTGCCCAAGGCAAAGGCCCAAGGGGATGAGCCAAGACATCACTCATTTTGAGCTTTCTGTTCTCGGCAACAAGGATCATCTGGCCAAATAGGTTCCTGTCAGCCTTTAAGATAGCCTCCTTGGCATGGTCTTGTGAGCGTGGCTTCATTCTGATGTTAGTGAACGTTCTCAGTTTCGTCTTCGTCATCGTGTCATGAAACTGTATAGTTGGCGTATCGATCTCCAGGCACTCTTCCTTGAAGGCTTGATATGCATCCTCTCCTATTCTGTAGGCCCCTAGAAGGTCTTTGACAACTTCTGGTGGTGCCATAGTCGCAGTTGACAAACTGACAAGATCTTCTTGCTCTGCGTTGAAGGGGTTCAACCAGCTGGTCTCCATCAGTTGAACTAAAGATTGGACATCGGCCTCATCTCTTCTAATCCTGGCCATCTGTAGGTCTGGGTGGCTGAAGTCAGTATACTTTTGGCCTACTACCATAGTCCTGAGCTGCCTTAAGTACCTGCTGCGATACTCCGATGTCAGGTAGTACCTGGCGACAGCTCCGCCTTTCAGGCTGAAGCCTTTTGTGCCCCCTGGTGTCTGGGTGTCTTTGTTGATCGTCTCTTCGATTGTCTGGTCCACAGGGATCCGTCCAAAGGGATTCTTGCTACCGATCTGGACCGAAAAGCCACCTTGCATGAAGTGTTCATGGACCTCTGGGTGTTCAATGGGCAGTCGAGACATCAAGGCATAGTAGTAGGTTAGGAACCGGGCATAGTTCACTTTGTCATAGGCAAAACACCACGGTATCATCTGTCGGATTGCTCCTAGGTGGAGCATCCAGTTGCCTTCTCTGGAGGCTCGAATTAAGTCCAGCATGATCTCAACCATGTCCAGGTATGACATCCAGAATGCTGAGAGGTTGTGTTCATCTCTGAGGGTCTCAAGATAAACTTGGAAAAGCTTCATGATATGTGTGCATGATTCACTCTCCATCAGCTCTTGAAAGAGTCCCTGAGACACATTGCTGTGAAAGCTGTTGATGTCCTTCAGTGTTTCATCTAGATGGTGTATGTCCCTTGAATGGTTTTCTTCTAGCCATGAAAGGAAGCCTTTCCATGCAAGCCTCATCAGTGCTTCATACACGAGCTTGTGTAGTCTCACTGCTCTGTTGTACCTCTTGCCGTTCATCACTCCTGACACTGATCCTTCTGCGATGATACCTGATTCCACACACAGATCTCTAAGACCTGCATCTTGAAACCTCTTTCCTATGGTGGAGATGAGATTACAGATTGTGTGGAAGACGCCCATCCTGATGATAATGTTCTTGAACTTCTCTTGTTTCCAGATAACTTCGGCAGCTTTGGCATAGAGTGCTTGATCAAACACGCACACAATCTTGTTAAGCTGTAAGGACTGCATGATAGCATGCGTTTGTTCCAAGATTTCATTAACGGTGGACATTTCTGTTGCGGGAGCATTGATAGTGGGCAGGTAGCTTACAGTGTCCTGAACCACTGCAATGTCTCTGCGCATTTTGATGTTGAACCCAGTCCAACTGCTGATGGACTGGTCCTCATGGTCTGACATTCGAGTAAGAAGCCAGATATGGTTCTTTGTCTTTGAATCCTGGACTTCCTTGGTAGTGTCGACATACACAGTCTCAATCCTAGGTGGCCCTGCCCGCCGCCCAACATTGTATATTGGCAGCATTGATGATGTCTGAGTGATGCTTCTTATCTTGGACTTGGTAATCTCTGGCAGGACTTTCTCTGGCACAGAGCCTGCAACCTTGGACTGGACAGCAATGCCATTGACTCTATGAGAAGTACCTGCTCCACTTAGGGTCTCTTCAAGTCGGTCAATGTTATCCCAGGCCAGGGTTGTGAACACACCAGGGTAGATGTTTGCTGGCAGTGGAATGTCATCCTTTGAGCATTCCAGCTTCTGGATACAAAGGGCTGTATCGATCTCCTCAAACATTGAGTAAGACACACAGTGACCAAGACGATTCAGAGTTCGGATCAGTTCTGTGTTTCCTGTCAAAGACTTTACAGCATTGGTCAGCAGTACGTGCTTGGGTGGTTTTGTCTTGCCACTGGTAACAGCAAAGACCAAGTCACTGCCAAAGGAAGTGGCAAGACGTTGAGCTCTTTCAGAGGGAGTTTCACACTCACACTCTCCTGTCAGCAGGGTGTGCAGGAATTGAGTGACTGCTGCAGGAATGACATTCTGATCTGTATCGGGAGGCCATGGCTGACTCACATCTTGTTTATTGATCTCATTCCTCAGCTGCATTCCTGCTTTGGTTAAGACATCTTCAGAGTTAGCTGCTCTTGCTTCTTGCAGGTCTTTTGCCATTTTGTGTGCTTGCCGGGCAAGGTCGTCCATTGAGAGGCTGCGTGGATAGATTAGAAGCTTTCCTTTCTCATCTGGGACAAAGCGTAGTGATTCTCCAAACTCGGTTTCAATCTTTCGGCGAACATGTTTCTTTGTCGCTGGTTTCAGTTGGATAATACCACGGGACATCATGGATCTCTCAAGCCTAGATGTGAGGTTTGTCATAGGCAGTACCTCTGGGTTGGGGAATAATTTGGTCCTTATATACAAGCAGAGTTCCTCGAGGGCTTCTGTCTCAACCTCTTCGTAGCGTGCTTCCTCGCTTTCTTCCTGATTTTCACCTGCACCCGACCTGGCGGCCGCTGGGAAATCATCTTTTGTGAAGAGTTTGTAGCACGACTTGTGGTAGTGACCCTCTGCAGCAACAAGGTCTCTGCTAACTAAACCAAGGATTCTCTGGTTGAGTTTCCTTATTGCTGCTCTGCGAATCTTCTCATCTGCTCGTAGCTCAACACACTGTATGAGTGGCTCCCTTGTCTTTGTTGTTTTTATGTACTTGCTTGACTTCTCGCAGAAGATACATCCTTTGGCATACACCCTGCTAGTACTAGGGGCATCCCTTGATGCCCTCCTCCTGGGGTCGACGCTTGCTGATTCTATCTTGACACCCTTGGTAAGGATAGAATCCAGTGACTTCTTCATTGTAAAGAGACTACGACATTTACGGTGATAATGTATGTGTGGTATTCTTCCTTCTTCAAGGCCCTTGGCTGCTTCCAGGACTGGATCATGCTGCCTGATTTCTGCAGCCCTGAGCAATGTGTTCCAGGAGTCCAAATCCTGTGGTGACACCAGAGCATCGCTGTCATCATCAGAGCAGTGGATGATACAGTCGATCCGTGCTCTCTTCCTCGCAGATGGTTCCATCCTGCCGTCAAACAGTCGACACACACCTGCAAAAAATATCACCATTCAAACAAACTCGAACAAACAAACACATTACATGGAAACCACTCTACATATGTTTGCTCCTTCCAATAATAAATTATCCCCAAAATATAACCAAAAATCCCCAAATATGAAATAAACCCCTAAATATGGAGAAACTTGAAATACACATCGGAATAATTCTTGTAGAGAATCAAATAAGCTACAAGAGCTGTTAGAATATATTTTTCAATGTTCCCCATATTTAAGGATTTATTCTAGATTTAGAGGAAAATACCCAAAATATAGAGTATATTCCGAAATATGAGGAAATTTGAAAAAATACCTAGGAACAACTCCGGTAGAGAATATAATTCTACATAGGTGTTCAAAGTTTCGCGATGATTGTGTGATGGATTTTAAAGAAAATGAGGAAAACGCCGAGCGTCACGCTAAAAATCTTTATTTTTGGGTAGCGCCCCTATTGCATCAAAAAAATTAGACTAAGCTACCAGTGCGAGAAGGCTATCATATCTTAATGTACTTACAGTCACTCTATAAACATTTTAGTACCATTCGTGTTTAGTCACCCCAGGTGGTACCGATATCTGGCCTGGCTCATGGACTAGTTCTTGCAGGTAGGTCTTTTTACTTTGTAGCTGTGGCCTCTAGTTATTCCTGTATCCATAATTAATATATCCTCCCTATCCAGCCTCTCCAGTCCCCGGGTGCATTTGTACATCATTATCATGTCTCCCCTCTCTCTCCTCTCTTTTAAACTCAGTAGATTTAATTTGTCTAGCCTCCCTTCATATGGCAGTTCTCTGAGACTTGGAACCAATCTAGTAACTGCTCTCTGGCTTCTTTCTAACTTGTGAATATGCTTCTTTAGATGCGGGGACCACACCACTGCTGCATACTCCAACCTTGGTCTAATCATACTCTTCATAATTTTCGCTACCATGGTCTCATCCAAGTAGTTCAGAGCAACTTTCATATTCCCAGCCATTGCATACATTCCGCTAAAGAGCTTGTTAATATGTTTCTCTGGCGACAAATTATCTTGTATAATCAACCCTAAATCCTTTTCTTTTTCGGCCTTGCTAATTATATTATCTCCCATCCTGTACTCCCAATTTGGTCTATTCACACTTCTTCCCATATTTAACACATGGCATTTACTTATATTAAATTTCATTTTCCACTTGGTGCTCCATTCGTATATTTTATCTAAATCCCCTTGCAGCTCCTCACAACTACTTTTATTTGTTATTTGTCTCATAATTTTTACGTCGTCTGCAAACATTGACATGTAGGAATTTATGCCTATCGGCAGGTCATTCACGTACATAAGGAACATGAGAGGTGCCAACACAGATCCCTGCGGCACACCACTCTCAACTTTCTGCCACGATGAGTAAGTTCCTCTAATGTTGGTCCTCATTTCCCTATCTGTTAAATAGCTCTCCATCCATTTCAGCAAACTCCCCCTGACACATCCTAGCGTCTCAAGCTTAGATAACAATCTCTTATGTGGTACCTTATCGAATGCTTTGGAAAGGTCTAAGTAGACGCAGTCCACCCATCCGCCTCTTTCTTGGAGTACATCTATCACCCTACTGTAATAACATAGCAAACTGGTAACACAAGATGTCCCTTCTCTGAATCCAAATTGCTTTGGGGTTATTATCTGCTTTCTCTCCAACATTTTCATCCATCTCTTCCTAATTAGCTTTTCACAAATCTTGCATACAATACTAGTAAGTGAAACTGGTCTATAGTTTAGAGGGTCCTCAGGGTTTCCATTCTTGTATATCGGAATGATATTAGCTCTTTTTCCATTCAACAGGAACCTGTCCTTTATCTAAGGAAGCTTGAATTATGTCCCTCACTGGCTCCACTAATTGCTCTGCACACTCCTTTAAAACCCAGGCAGACACTTCATCCGGTCCCATAGCTTTCCTTACTTCAAGTCCTCTCATCGCAGATAACAGCTCATCTCTAGTTATTTCAATCTTACTAAGACCACTCTCCAGTACTCCCGCCTGTGGTTCGTCAAAACCTTCCTCTCTCGTAAAAACTGACCCCAATTTGTTATTCATTACCTCGCACATGTCCGATACATTTGCATACGTCCTACCATCAACTCTTAATTTAGTAATTTGTTTCTTTACCTTCAACTTACTGTTTATATATTTATAAAATAATCTAGGGTCACTTTCACATTTATTTACTATGTTCTTCTCATAGTTCATTTTAACTTGCCTAATTATATTAACATATCTATTCCTCTCCTGTTTATATTTATTCCGATTACTCTCAGTGTTCCTTCTTCTTAATCTAGCCCAAGCTGCATCACGCCTACCCAAAGCTCTTTTGCATTTCAAATTAAACCAATCTTTCTGCTTAGTAAAATTTCCAGTTTTATATCTTGGGACAAACAGATTGGTTCCTACTCTATAAATTTCAAGGAATCTACTATATTTACCTTGTACGTCCTGTTCCTTAACCTCTGAAGTGCGCACGGGGGTAAATGAAAACGTCCCCCTGTGCTGACGTATTTGAGGTTTTTCGTCACTAAAATATTCATTGTACCATTAATAGCATTAATAATTATCCATATGCGCCTATTATGGGTTGATTATAAAGGTATTAACCTGAAACAACAATAAAACGAGTGAAAACAGCGTTTGGATGGTCAAAATCGGAGATATAGCCCGCGAGTTGTATAATCTATGGGTGAGGCAAACTCCTTTCCCGCCAATTTCCCCCAAGGCCACTGAGACACAGTCGATCGATACTCTCTCTCTCTCTCTTGCACTCGATGGCCATCAGTGATGACAACACCCTGCTTGCAACTCGCTAATGTTAGCACGAAAATATACCTCAGAATAAGGGAATAATAGGGAAAATAGGTGATAACTGAGGAATAGGAGGAAAGTGGGGAAGGAGGGGAGGTAGAGGACTGAGATTTTGCATGGCCCAGGGGCCAAAAAAAAAAAAAAAAAAAAAAAAAAAAAAAAAAAAAAAAAAAAAAAAATTTCGATGTAAAAAGTTGATTTTTAGTTTTACTTACTCCAGAGAGTCTTCCCGCAGTCCGCCGGCCGAACTCTAAAGAGTCTTCCCGCAGTTCCCGGGTTAAAAATAAGATCCCAATCTACTCCCTCTAAATATCTTTTCAAGGATACATAATCAGCTTTACTATAATTTAATCTGTCATTTATGTAGCTATTGTCTAATCTATTGGCATTACTCTAGGTCAACTTCCATTTTAGTAATAGGTGATCACTTTTACCTACAGGACATAGATAGTTTATATCACTAATTTCGTGAGGATCTTTTGTAAAAATCAGATCGAGTTTAGAAGGTTCGTTATTACCCCTCATTCTTGTATTTTCCTTCACATGTTGTGCAAGTACATTTTCCGTAACCAACTCCACTAGCCGATTTCCCCAAGATCTCTGATTTGGCCCTGCATCTCCCGATTCCCAATCAACCTCACTACAGTTGATATCTCCTACCAAGATCAATCGATTCTTCCTTAAAAGCAATCTTCTCAACGACTGAATCATTATCCTCTACCATCTCCTCAAACTCCAACTCCCTCCATGCTCTGGTCTTTGGTGGCATGTAAGCTACTGCTATGTCTAGCTTTTTTCCTTCTATATCATTGAGTTCAACTGCCATTATTTCTGCCTTGTCATTATTTAACTCCACGTGCTTTGCTGTCATAGGGTTCTTAACTAATACTTCCACTCCACCTCCCCTTTTACCCTTCCTATCATATCTCCATATATTATATCCTTCACTAATTTTTACTAAATCTAATTCACTAATTCACTAAACATTTTATGAATGGAGGATGCCTTTAGGCACATGGACCTTTTTGTTTTATCTGTGTTTTTCCTTCCTCCGTTCATTGTCTCTTAATAAAAAATAAAAAAAAAAAAAAAAAAAAAACACTATGTTGCTGTTAAAGTCCTGGTTCAGCTTTGTCTCCGTCAAACAGACTATCTGTGGTTGATCTTCTCTTAATATATTACCTTTTTACTGTTTATTCCATCTATATTAGTGTAGTAGCACAGTATATTTGAATCCACCTCCTTGTTTCTCTTCCCTCTCTGCCTCCTACCAGGTTCACCTCCTCCTCCATCTCTTCCTTGACCCAGTTCCACCTCCCCTGCTAATTCTATTCTCCTCCCTCCCCCTCCACAACCTCCCATACCCCCTCTCTCTCCCTCTGTTCCACCTTCTCCACCACATCCTGACTCTCTCTCCGGTCCCCTGCTCCCTGCATTATCTCTCGCTCCGTCTCCTTGCTTTGACTTCGTACTTGTCTCTCTGTCTCTTTCCCTATCACTCTTCTTACTTTCGGTTCTTGGTGGCTCCTGATGTACCACTTCCTTACTTGCCCTTCCCTTATTCTCCAAAAAAAAATCTTCTTTTGCTCTTCAGACAACTTTCCATTCTCTTCATCAGCCTTAGCTTGGAGTTCCCTTAACTGTTCTCGTTCTTCTACACTTAGGTCCTTTTTTACCCTTATATGATTCAGCTCTGTCGAATTTAATTTTCAGCTCACATTGGCTACTGCTTCTGCTGTTGATCTAAACTTTAGTTCCACTCTTAGTGGTCTCATCTCGCCCTTCTTATATTTTCCTAACCTCACCTCCTCCAATTCTTTTACCCATCCATAACCCTCGTCTAAGTAATCCAGTATCCCCTTGACTTTCTCAACATCCCTTTCCTTTCTTACCTTCATATCTGCCAGGTGCTCTTCCATCCGAGAAGTAATATGTTCACCCCTTAAAATACCTTGTCTTGCCAGACTAAGTTTCTGAAGACCAACCGCCCCCATAAATCTATGTATGTTCTTCCATCCGAGAAGTAGTAATGTTAAAGCCCCATGTCATAATTAATAAGAAACTATTATACCCACGGGTACACCATTGTATATATAACCATTATTCCTGTAAGACCTAGACAGAGATAATGACTAAAGATGTTAGCCACCATGCAGCAACTCTAATTCTTACCCCAACCAGAGATTGTATAGATAACCTTTTTTTTTCCATTGTCTATCATAGTAGCACGAAACAATAACGAAGTACCCCTACGAACTGCCGCTTTTCTTTGGTCTATATTTCATAGAAAACGCAGTTCCAGGGACAGCTAGATCAGCAAGAAATCGTGTCAAAATAATAGTGTCCATAACCCCTCGTATTGACGAGTAATAATACACCATGTTTTTCTCTACTTTTATCCACAGTCAAGCAGACACCTACAGTTAACCTCCCGTTCCCCACAGCCCACAGTCCACATGATCCTATCTTTTCCAGACTCCTATACCACCCCGTATTTGCTCATCCCACGGTAGCATTTGGCTAACGTACTTTCACTGTCCTTTCCCCCCAAACTCCAATATCAACTGTAGCCTAATGCCACCCCCACGCCCGGAGACCTTAGGGTCAAATTTCCACGTAGCCCCCTGAACTCTCTCCCTCTCATTAACACCCCGCGCTCCTCGACTCTTTTCCGACCTAGCCTCTCCCTCATACCTCTTGAAAATCCTTGATTTTTTCCGTTGCTAACGCTCTCCAACCTTTTATATATATACTCCTATCCAGCCTACCTTCCCTTAGTAGGCCGGAACAACATTAGAACTTTACTAACCCCTTGCATGCCATCTATTCCCTTACAACCCATTCACAACCCTGCACCCAATGATCGTCAGTGCGAGGCTAGCCGCCTCGCCAGTGACTAACTTCTAGTGCCATACTTCCAGATAAATGTGGCAGAGTTAGCAACCCAGTCTCCACCACATCCAGCAAACCATACAATTAACAACCAACCGATTAAAACCAGCTAGCCAAGGCACCTTCGTTTTTGGTATTAAGAACACCCATGTCTCATAAACAGAGGGTTATTACAAACACTTGTGATATGGCAAGCCCCTAGCCACAGCCGCCGGACGACCATCCCAGAGAGAGGGCGCCCAGCTACCCCTTTTTACCCACCTGAGGAGGGAGACCCCCACCCCTGCGGAGGTATACCTGACCCCTGTTTTGACTTCCAGGTCATTGCCAGGTAGCACAGGAATTCTTCCTATCAATGAACTAACCATGCATGACTAACCCCCTTACTAACCTCTATTAACCCACAATAACCCATTCACCTTTCTTGCATACTCAGATAATCAAATTAGCACCTCAGCTATACCATAAAATGAAGACTGAGCAATATAAGAGAGACGCCCCTATCACAGCTGTCCCAGTCCTCCCCGCAAAGTAGATCCAGTCTCCCTCCCCTCAATACTTCCAGTATAGCCAAAATAGTACCTCTTACTAAGGCTCAGTTATATCACATTATGAAGGCTCCCTATAGCCATGTGCCACAACAGTAATCACCACCTTACCTAGTCCCCGTATCTATTGAGAGCTCAAATAATTCCATAAGACTCGAGATCCCTATGGCCTACAGGGTCCAAAACCGAGCCTATAAACCCAGCTCCAGCCCCCAGTAAAATCAGTTGAAAGATAGACACCAACCAGTGGCTGACCCCCTGAAGTTGACCTCTAGCTCTGCCCTTGTGTTGTTCCTGAGTTGTGAGATTCCAGAGCCGGCAGACTCCGTGGCAGATTGGAGATAGAAGCATCTGTCCACGTACAAAAATCTATGTGCACCTTATAACCTTCACACACACTAGTGGGTATATAAGCGTGTAGCCAGCACCGATCGCCAAGAGATCCGTCTTGAGAACTTCCTACATACGGACCACCTGGACGGCCGCGGAACCAGTCGTTAGCCCCAACATCGCGGACGCAAGATAACCAGGACCAGACCAACAAAATACTATCCAAGATTCACTTTATTAGTACTAACGTGTTATAGTACTAATTAGAAATTCACTTATTATTCATTCTATGAAGTGGCTATATCTTTTCCCAGTGTAATTCATATATAACCATTCCATTTGGGAAGTACTAAGCGTATCAGTGTTCATTAATTAACAGGCGACATTAACTCTCGTAATTACCTTTATCCAGATATTAAAACCCTAGTGATATCTAACGTTCGCCCACTGATTTGTGTTCTACGTATTTCTACCATAAGAATATAAAACTTAGATCAGTACCCCCTGAGGTTACTAGAATTCCCGTGCTCTAAAACATACGCGTGTCTAATTCTAGTCTGTGAACTACTACTTGTGCACCAGACCTGCCAGTAATAAATCTAATTAGTGAAATTGAATCCATAAATAACATTGAGGTCTTCCAGTATATAAACTTGCGAACCAAACCAGTGATCAGAAGAGTATACCTGAACGTTGGAAGTGGGAGACTAGGCTCCATCCAGATCCACTAATGCTAGCGGTTCATTCTATCATTTGTCTTGTACGAGTATTCCTACTTTCCTATGCTCCCTATTAACCTACTTAAATAAACGTGATCGTGTGTCTTGTTACCGTGTGTTTATTTTGTGTTCTCTATTCCTCATACCTTGTATTGTGCATGCAGCCTTATATACCCAGTCAGTTAGAACTCACATTACCCAAGTTAATCCTGTAGAAAAACAGGGTATAACAAATGTAAACCTAATTTCTTCAACCTTTCTTCATACGGAAGATTTCTAATATTATGGATCATTTTTGTCATTCTACGCTGAACTCTCTCCAATGAATCCATGTCCATTCTGTAATAAGGACACCAAAATTGGACAGCATAATCCGTATGGGGTCTCACTAATGACAAGTAAAGTTTTAAGATAACATCAGCAGTTCTGTTACTCACACTCCTAGAGATGAACCCGAGAATCCTGTTTGCCTTGTTACGAACGCTTATACACTGTTTTCTAGGCTTCAAATCATTGCTAACAAACACACCTAGATCTTTCTCGCAGTCTGAATTTTCTAATTCTAAGTTAGCTAGTTTATATTTAACATTTGTTTGCATCTTTCCTATCTTTAACCCTCTCCGACATATGACGCAATTTTGAGCCTATTGGAGATACTTTAAAGCCTTTGTTACCATCAGGGGTATTTAGAAACCATTAGTTTAGTTACTTCAACCTCTGCAGTTGTCTTTGAGTTAGCTGTGGGCAGAAAACTAATTTTGGAGAGGTAATTATAAGAGTGAGATAACTCTATTTCTTATTTCTAATCTGGCAACCTCTGCATCATATGTGCGTGAAAGGGTTAATACCTTGCATTTGTCAATGTTAAACTTCATCTGCCAATTTACTGACTATTCATGTAAGGTATCTAGATCCCTTTGGAGGCACTCTATATCGCTATCTGAATCAATTGATCTCCCCATTTTAGTATCGTCTGCGAATTTACTTATCCTACTAGTTATACCTAAATCTAGGTCATTTATGTATATAAGAAACAACAGGGGACCTAATACCGATCCCTGGGAGACACCACTTTTGACTACTCCCCACTCTGACTTGGTACACATTTATGCTGACTCTCTGTTTCCTACCAATTAGCCATGACCTAATCCATCCCAACAACGACCCTCCTATTCCATGTGCCTCAACCTTTCTCATCAATCTCTCATGAGGGACTCTGTCGAAAGCTTTACTGAAATCTAAATATATAATATCATATGACTTGTCACTATCTACTGCTTCATATACCTCTGAGAAAAAGCTAAGCAAATTAGTAAGGCAAGAACGTCCCTGAGTGAATCAATGCTGAGAAGAATTTATTAAGTTAAATTTTACTAAGTGGCTTCTAGTTTTCCTAGCAATAATAGACTCTAGCAACTTTCCTATGATTGATGTGAGACTAATGGGACGGTAATTGGATGCTATCGATTTATCACCTTTTTTGAAGATCGGAACTACATTTGCAAGCTTCCAAGCTTCTGGAACTAAACCTGTTTCTAATGACTTGTTAAATAAAAATGCTAATGGGCTACTTAACTCATCTCTGCATTCTTTTAATACTCTAGCATATACCTCGTCAGGACCAGGCGATTTTTGAGGTTTCAGTCTGTCAATTTCCTTAAGCACATCATTTCTACTTATACTAACTGTACTTAACATATTTTCTATACTATCACTATATACCATATTGACTTCTGGAATCTGTGCCAAATTTTCATTAGTGAAAACGGAAAGAAACTGACTATTTAATGTACTGCACATTTCTAAATCATTTTCTGTTATTTCTCCTATTGAAGTTTTTAGGGGGCCTATTACATCTCTAACTTTAGATTTATATAGTGGGTAAAAAGCTTTAGGGTTATTTTTTGAGTCACTGGCTATCCTTATTTCATAATTTCTTTTTGCTTTCCTGATTTCCTTTTTGACCTGTCTTGATAGAGTCTGATAGTATATATGTAAATGATTTTCGCCTTTCTTTATTTTTCGATGTATTCCTTTCTTTTTTCCTATAAGATCTATTAGCTTATTAGTCATCCATTTTGGTTGGTTCTGCGTCGATCTAAATCTTCTTTTAGGGATATATTTATTTTGAGCATTGTGGAGTGAAGCAATAAACTGGTTATATGTAGGTGGCAAGTTTAACTCTGGCATATCCTGACTTAATTGCTTAACAATAGGGTCCACCCTTAAGTCTCTTCTTAGCCCACCATAATCGGCTTTTCTGAAATCTGGGATAAGTGTCGTATTCTCTTTAGCATTCCCTGTCCATTGTATATTAAAATAAATAGATTTATGATCGCTATTTCCTAGGTGGTCACCAATCTCTACATTATTTTTCATATGTTCATTGTTACTGAAAACTAAATCAAGAATATTAATACCTCTAGTCGGCGTATCTATGAATTGAAATAAAAAACTATCTTGTACTACCTCAATAAACTCTACTGAATCGGAGTCGCCTATTTGGTGCTGCCAATCAATGTTCGGAAAATTAAAATCCCCCATAATGCACACATTGCTAAACCTTGATGCTATTTTAATTTCCTCCCATAACGATGTTCCGCCATTTCTACTCATATTAGGCGGTCTATATATAACTCCAATAACTATGGTCTCACTACCTTCGTTAACCTCTACCCAAACACTTTCATTATCATTATTTAGTCTAATACCTGATTTAATACAGCTTTTTAATGTACTCCTGACAAACACTGCTATACCCCCGCCCCTCCTACTTGTTCGGTCATATTTAAACAAACTATATCCTGGAATATCAAATTCTGCTAAAAAAATGCCTAGATTCTGTATTAATCCACGTTTCAGTTAGCGCTATTATGTCTATATTTTCTGTGCTAACGAGTGCTCTAAGTTCGTTAATTTTGTTACATAAACTCCTACAATTTGTATAATATACCCTCAACCTATTACTTTTATTTGCAACAAATTTTCTATTGTGTTTAGCTAACTTATTATTTCCTGTTGAACTACTAGCTCTAGACGGAAATTCTACTCTATCAGTATTCTCATCTTTACTATCAGTTATATGTGTACTAGACTACTAGTGTAGTGTTATCGATACTACTATTACACATCACTATATCCGCACTATCTTGACTGATTATTTCTATTTTACTCTCTGGTTTGTCACATGAAGTACCTGCTCCATATGGAGACAGTATTTTACTTACACACCCAGGTTTTTTTAACGAAATCCCGCAACAATCTTGTCGAGTGAGCTGGCCAAGGTCGAAACTCCTAGTCGAGAGAGATGTACTCCATCCTGGGCATACAGTTCATCCTTACCATAGAAGAGGGTCCAGTTATCCAGGAATGGAATAGTATTTGCCTTGCAATACTTCTCCAGCCGGCTATTTACACCAATAGCCCTGGAGGACCATTCCTTCCTTACCAGGATACTGTTTACCACAGGAACTCCACCCTTCTCCTTGATCCTCTCCAACATTTCCTGATACTTGGAGAGCAACTCCTCAGTCCTGCATCTCCATATATCGTTGCTCCCTGCATTGAGGAAGATGATGGGGTCCTCCCCACTCACTTCCAGGACAGCATCTATCTTCTCAGCCACCCTCCCGACTCCGGCACCAGGCACGCAGACAACTTTACCAACCTGAGTGTTTGTTGCCCTGCCAAGGTATCTAACCAATGAATCACCGACAATGAAAACAGTCTTAGCTTTTTCCTTTTGTCGGCGTGTAGCAGCAGTTGTTGCAGCAACAGCAGCAAACTCCCCCCCCCCCCCCCCCCCCCCTCTCACTGCCTCGATGATCGCCACTTCCTCGCCATCACTCTCATCAGCCAGGGTGCTGAAGTTGTTGTGGGTCTTGAGTGGCTGCCTTTTCAGCTTGCAGGCCGTTGCACTAGTTGACACCACTTTCCAAGGGGCTTCACGATCCCTTCCGGTAGCCTCACACTTCTTCTCCGCCATAGCTAGTCTCAAGGCCAAATTTTCATCTTTGAGACACTGAATCTCCTGCTCCACACTCCAGTCTTTCTTGCAAAGAAAGACAAAGCTGGAGAGTATGGGAGGAGACAGCAGACTCATCAACAACAGCCATCACTAAAAAAGTTCACTATTAACAGGACTATTTTTCGAATGACTGCCATGTGTTTTTGTGGGCCTAATCAAATATGTTTTATTAATCATAAATACTTTGTATATTGGACAATGTACTGAATAGAATATTAGAGTAATATGTCTGTAACATTCATGACTATAGAAATCCAGTGATATTTTGATGACTGAGATTTAACAAATTCAATTCACTCGATGGCAACAAATTTAGGTTGGTGCGAACCAAAGGCGGGAAAAATAGCAGAATTTTTTTTAATTTCCCCCCATTGGGGTTGGACTGGTCACACGTGTTGGTATCTGGCCATGTTTATAATGGTCTGCCCAATTATGGAAGGGTGGTGTCTGTTGGTATTCTACGGCTGCCGAATAGAGGGGCGTCTTGAATATATTTCGGACCTCTCTGACTTCGTGTGGTGCTGTGAGTCTTATTGCGCCAATCTTCTTCACAATTTCCTGGCTAGACGTGGTGATGTTTTGGTCAGCCTGCATCTCACCAGACTATTTTATTCTATGATGTTCGGGGTGAGTATTTATAATTACGGAGATATTACACATAAAAAGTTTTTGATAGATACAACAAAGTGAAGTCTAAGGGGTAAAAACGAACATTTCAAAGCTAACGCAGGGCAGAAAGCCTTTGTTTACACGTGGATATCGAGGTCAGAAAATTGTTTCGGAATCGCTCTAGGAATTCGAGTCCTCAACCCTTGACTGGAATAATATATTATTTTTATCATCACTAGAGCGATCCTGAAACACTTCTCTAACCCTCTTATCCACGTGTAAACAGCCTTTCTGCCCTGCGCTAGCTTTGAAATATTTGTTTTTGACCCTTAGACTGCATTTCTGTTGTATCTATCGATAACTTTCGATGCGCAATATCTCCGTAATTATTAATAGTCACCCCGTACGTCATAGAATAAAATAGTCTTATTATTACCTGACGAATACGTCCTGTCACTTATGTATATGTCAACTGAAACACCCTGTATAATATTTTTTTTATTTATTTTTTCTTGCTAAAGAGTTAACCCCATCAGCACGATGACATACTTTTCATCTTTTTCTGGTTACCATTAGACGCTTTTCTTCGGCTTATAATCTACATCAAGGACTCAAAAATGTACATACGATCTTTAAAAACACTCTGAATAACATAGGGCCTTCTTAACCGCTGCATGATATTGTCTAATTATAATAATAATAATAATAATAATAATATTTATTCAGTCAGCAATTTACAGAGTTGGTACCACATAGTTTGTTACAAATATGACATGTACCAGCCTTGCATAATTCCAACAAAGGATAGCCCAATAAGGCCGTTAGGCGTATTTCCATTGGGGTCCTTGTGGGATTAGGTTAGCTGGGGAAAAGGGGAGGATAAAAGAAATAGATACTTTAGAGAAAGTATTTCTAGGGGGTTATTTTAAGATACCTTACATCCTATAGTAAATATCAGTAATCCATAATCAGTAATCATTTCAGTTTGGTTTGTCTATCTCTTATGTCGTATTTAGTAGTAGACATAAGCTTGGTGCTCCCTTCTCGCAGCTGTCCGGTTCAGGTGTTCCTTCAGGCTACGTCTGAAGGAATACAGTGTTCTCTTTTCACGGACTGACTGGGG
>JBAKBP010024568.1:0-34923 GCA_037953745.1 Lithodes maja
GTGGTGCCCGTGATACCCCTGTCCTTGAGCAGCTAATACCCACTAAGTTTACTGTTTTAGAGTGGGGGAGAACTGGATGACCAGAGCAAAAGTATACTTCCATACGTAGAGGCCACCCAAAGAGTGGCCTTCAAACGCCGTGGACTACCAGTAAATATTAAACAATCTTCGCGAAAACTTTACTGAACCATTTTTGGACCAAACTGACTCGATGAGAACCCTGATAGAGGTAAAAAGAGCAATTTTGACATTTTGCCTATAGCATAAGGGCCACCCTAATATATACCGGTATATATAAATATATGTTGTTTATTTTATGACAACTATAGCTGTGTATATATATATATATATATATATATATATATATATATATATAGCTGACAGGGCTAGAAATCAAACCATTCAGGCAGTGTGTCCAGTCACCTAATAACTGTCTGCCCCCCCATCAGAGTCGGGTTGGGAAGGAATACTGGTAGAAGTAGCAAATTCTTTCTTTTAAGCCTCGTGATGGTGTAGGTGGTTGGACACTGCCTCAATGGTTCGATTTCTAGCCCTGTCAGCTATATATATATATATATATATATATATATATATATATATATATATATATATATATATTATATATAAATATATATACATATATACAAATATATACTATTCAACTTTTGCCTTACACTATTCAACTAGTTTTATCACATCAACCTAGCAGGCAAGCAATCCTAAACAAACGTGGCGAGGCCATAGAATGCCTATCTTCTGATCTTTCAATTATTTCTGATTGAGGCAGATCAAAGTTTGTTACTTTCAACGCCCCCAAGACCCAGTTTCTCCCTCTCTATCTCTCCATCACAATCTTCCACGAGACTATCAACTATTCTTCAACAATACACAACTCAACCCTTCATCTTATCTCAACATTCTAGGTGTATTTTTTTTCATCTGGCCTTTCTTGGAAAGATCATATTACCACTCTTGCTAAAACAGCTTCCCAAAAGTTAGGTGTTCTCAACCGTCTCCGTGGGTTCTGCACACCCGCCTGGCTTCTTGTTCTGTATCGGGACAGAGTGCGCCCCTGTATTGAGTATTGTTCGCATGTGCGGGGAGGCTCCACCCATATCGCACTTCTCGAACGAGTAGAATCAAAAGCATTTCACCTCATCAACTCGCCTCCTCTTACTAGTTCCCATATGCAATATCTCTCTACATGCCGCAATGTTGTATCTCTTTCACTCTTCTATTGCTATTACAACAATCAGTATTCTTCAGAGCTCTCTCAGTGTATACCCCTTCCCTTGCGGTGAGTGCGAGGCACACGCCTTTCAACATGGTCCCACTCCTATTCTGTCCAGCTCTCCAACCCAAGAATTGTAAAAAGTCACACAAATCAATATTTATGAAAAAGTTCCAAGGTGCTGGAATATCTTAAGGGGGGATGCAAACCGTTTTTCTGAACCTCCTTCTCCCTCATGTTTAGCCCCACTAGTTTTGAGATTATAAGACGTTCGGCCCATTAGTTTGGCGATTTTAACACATTTTGCCTGATTTCGTTGTCAATTTTATGACCTTTTGTGCCATTTAGGTGTCAATTATTTCCTGGCGAGCGATAGCGAGCCTGCAACTTTAAGAGCAACCGGCCTTCGGCCGGTACATTTTTCTACCGAAAAATGTACAAATTTATATTAAAGGGGGTCTTGGGTTTTTTTTTGTCTAAGCTTGATGGAGGTCCAGGGAGGAAACTAACAAAATATATGAATAAATCAATTAATAGACCAACCAAACGACCAGTCTCCCCTTAAAATGGGGGAAAGTCAAGAGGTGGGAATTTGACATAAAATATGACACATGATTTCAAGTGAATTTTAAGGGGATTTTTTGTTTTTATTTATTATGTTAGTTTCCCTTTTTTATTTATTCATAAGTGTATTATTTTATTATTACTTTTAGTTTCCTCCCTAGACCACCACCAAGGTTAAAGAATGCTCCTAAAACCCCACTTCTAAATAAATGTGTGAATATTTCCTAAATTGCAGGTTAGTTATCGCTCGACAGGAAATAAATTGACACGAAAGGTCTTAAAATTAACAAAGAAATGGGGCGAAAGGTCTTAGAATAGCCAAACTAATGAGGCGAACGTCTTAAAATCTCAAAATTAATTGGGCTAAGCATGAGGGAGAAAAAATACCCCTATTCAATATTAGTCACCGGATTACCAATATAAAATAGCCTAAATTAAAGGAGAATTATGTGTGTTTTGCCTACATTTAACCAACTAAAGAAAAAGTACATACACCCAAAAAACGGTACAAGAGCTGGAACACCCTAGCATAAATCAGCATATATGATGAGCCAAACGGAGGGAAATAGGCTACAAGATTTAGGAAGGCCCCGCACCACACACGTCCTGCTGAGCCATCTATCTACCACTATTGCTAGACCTCCCACAAACGACACACTCAGACATAAAATTCTTGGTGACATCAGTAGTTTTTATATATATGATTCAGTCTCGTTACACCATTTGCCTCTTGTTCGCCTCCTATCTATCTATCTATCTATCTATCTAACGCTAAAGAAGTGTTCTATAATAAGATGAATCAAAAGATTGTGTGGAGAAGATCTGACAGTAAGACAAGGGAGAACTTTATTGACATTATTGATCTTTTTGAGAAATGTGACAATGAAAATGTAAAATTGCCTAAATTTGTCACTGCTAACTTTGATGGTTTTCCACCATCAAATGGTTTTGATGTGATTGGAGGTTATATCAAGGAGTTAATTGATCAAATTAGTGAACTTAAAGGTGAAGTAAAATCACTGAAAGAGTCACGTATTGAAAATGTTGGATTAGTAGAAGATAACTATATTATTAAGGAAGAACTACTGGAGATAAAGGGGATACTTAAAGATATCAAGCAGAGGAGTAGAAATAGTGATCTACGGAGAGACAGTATCTTAGTGGAGAATCTTGATAAGTTACTAACCGGCCATGATGACAGTAGTGTTGGACATAAAACTATTAGTGCTTATGAGAGGGAAGTGGAGGGGTTACTGAAGATGACTGGTGAACCATCCGCTCCACCACTGAGTCAGCAACGTGACAGTCAGTTTGATAGTGTAGCCTCACCTCTACAACTGCCTACCTACAGTGAGGTACTGTGTGAGGAACAGAGCTCACGTGGCACTGCTCCTTCATCGCCTACAACAGGATATAAACAGCAGAAACAGTTTGTTGGAAATGGTGCGATCAGGAAGTCATCTCGTGTTCTCGAACGAGAACATGAGGTAACACGGTCGAAGGAGAAATCTGTTGAGCCCCTGCAGTATATGAGATCCAAGAACAGTGACAGTAAAGGTGAACGAGGAGAAACAGGACGTGGTGTCCTGGATGATGATGGCTTTCAATAAGTTAAGAGTCGGCGCGGTAGGAATGCCTCAGTCCCCCCTACCCAACAGCCGCAAAGAAAAATGGATCAGCAGTGGAAGAGGCCAGCTGGTGTACGAGGAACAAAAAACGTTACTCAATCTAGGTTTAAAGGCTCTGAAAGATCAGGAGATATTTACATTGGGAATGCTGACTGTGGCACTAGCGTTGTTGATATTACTAAGTATATATCGGATGAATTTAACATTGAAAGTGTAAAATGCTGTGAGCTTGAATCTAAATTTGAACGAGAATGGAAGTCATTTAAAATAACTGTTGCAATGAGTAAGAGGGATGATTTGTTACGTCCGGAGTGTTGGCCGAACCATGTAATTGTTAGAAAATATTATAAACCTAAACATACATCTTAATGGCTAAGATTGTATCATATAACTGTAATTCTGTAAGAAATAATATTGAGGCAGTAAAGTTATTGACTATGGAATACGATATCATTCTTTTACAAGAAATAATGTTATTGAAAGAAGACTTAAATGTTTTAAGAACAATCAATGATGCATTTGATGCAATCGCATGTGTGGAAGATACGAGTAACGAAGGCATAGTAGAGGGTCGTCCTTCAAAAGGTGTTGCCATATTATGGAACAATTCACTTAGTAATAATATTGATTCTGTGTATTGTAATGAAAGAATAATTGGGATTATAATGAAATGTAGAGATGTACACATATTTATAGTGAATGTATACCTACCTTGTGACAAGCAAGACGAGGACTCCTTAGATGCATTTAGAAATACAATAGCCACTCTTGATAATTTTATAGCTGAACAACACTGCAACAATGTCTTAATTGCAGGAGATTTTAATGCTAGTCCAACTAAAGGTAGGTTTTGGAAAGATATTATTAATTTATTTATTAGCAAGTGCTTTATATTTAGTGATGTTGAGGCAATGCAGAATGATTCGTTTACATATTTATGTCCTGCAAAGAATACAACCAGTTGGCTTGATCATATAGCAGTAAGTGAGAGTCTAAACGAAATAATAGATGATTTTACTATAAGGTATGATATGGCCCTCTATGATCACTTTCCCCTGGCATGTAAGCTAAACATTGACATATGTAATGTTGGTATAGTAGATGTACACATTGAACCGTCAGAATTCATCGACTGGCAAAAACTGTCTATTGTGGATAATTTACAGATATATAAATCAAATATTAATCATTATCTAAATGAATTGGATATATCAAGTTTTAATTGCTTGGACTGCAGTGTATATAGATGTAATAATGAACAGCATATCAAGGAATTAAATTTAATTTATAACAGTATAATTAGTTTGTTACTTAATTCATCTTCTTTGTTTAAGAAAGAACCATTAAAAAAGCATAAAGTTATACCAGGTTGGAATGATGAAATTAAGGATTTGCATAAGTTTGCGAGAAGTAAGTTTTTAACTTGGAAGAATAGGGGACGTCCACTTGCAGGAGTTGAGTTAGAAGAAATGAAGGAGTCTAGAAAGGACTTTAGGAATGTATTGAAACAAGTTAAACAAAATGAGTCTCAAATTAGAACAAATAAGTTAGCTCAATCTATATCTAAAAACAATTTGAAATCATTTTGGAAAGAGGTTAGACAAATAAAGAATAATAAAGTTTTTGTAAGTATGAAAATAGATGGAGAATGTGACCCAAAATGTATTGTAGAGAAATTTTCCAATAAGTTTAAACATGTATATGATGATTGTAAATGTCAGAATGATGATGACTTCATGATAGATAAATTGGTGAAAAATGTACGTGACGGTGAAATATTTGGTAAGGTAAATAGTCATGATGTATCTACAGCAATATCTGACCTCAATTGTGGTATTGGCCCAGATAATATACATTATTTTCATTTAAAGTATTGTACAAACGAATTGATAGTAGTAATTGCAAAGTTGATTTCTTCTTGTGTTGTACATGGTTGTATGCCTGTAAGAATGAACTTTGGAATTATGGTACCCTTATTGAAAGATAAGTATAAAGATAATACATCACTTGATAATTATAGATCAATTACGTTATCGCCAATATTATTGAAGGTATTTGAATACTGCTTGAAGTACAAAATTTTAAGATATGTTAGTTTAAATGATAGGCAGCATGGATTTAGAGAGAGGTATTCTACTTCTACTGCATGTTTAGTTCTCAAGGAAACTATTTTAAGGTACACCACGGAGGGATCTAATGTTTTTTCATGTTTATTGACCTGACAAAAGCTTTTGATAAGGTGAATCATTTCAAACTTGCAAATAAGCTTTTAAAACTAGGATTACCAAATGTCTTGGTTAATATTTTATTTTACTTTTACAGAAACCAACATGTTGTTGTCAAATTTAAAGATTCAATTTCAACTGAATGAACTATGAAAAATGGAGTGAGACAGGGTGGGGTTTTATCTCCCTTGTTGTTTTCAATTTATATTGATGACTTATTAAGTAAATTATCTGCAAGTAATGTAGGCTGTAGACTAGGTTTACAAGTCAGCAATGTGATCGCCTATGCAGACGATCTTGTAATATTGGCTCCTTCGGTTAGAGGTCTGCAAACATTGATAGATATTATGGATCATGAAATTAAACAACTAGACTTATCTATTAACTCTGCAAAATCAGTATGTATGATCTTTAAATATAAGTATGGACAGGAAATGAATCCTTTCATATATTTAGACAATAACAAATTAAATATTGTTTCTGAATACAAATATTTGGGTTTTATAATTGATTGTAATCTTAATAATGACTTGGATATGATAAAATGCAGAAATAAGTTTTACAATGAGTTTAATTGTCTTTTAAGAAAGTTTAGCAACATGAGTACTGGAGTATTTTTAAATTTATTACAAAGCTACTGTTTGAATTTTTATGGCGCTGAACTTTGGTTTAATAATAGAAAATGTTAATATACCGTTTAAGCAGTTTTCCATTGGATACCACAAGGCAATAAATAAAATATTGAATATGAAGTACTGGGAGAGCAACCACAGTGCTTGTAGAGAATGTGGAGTGATGGTGTTTAGGCATTTGGTTAACTGGATGAAAATAAGATTTGTATATAGAAATCTCATAAAGCAATGTAGTTTTATAGAGAAGAACATGTATTACATGTTACATAGATCTTTTCTTGTAAAGGATGTTGAAAAAATAATCCTACATGAGTATGGATTTACTAACTTATTGCTAAATGATATCAATGCTATCAGATCAAGAATTGTTTATGTACAGAACACAGAACCAACTATGCGCTAAGGACTTTTAGCTTAATGTAGATTACGTAAATAACTCTGTAAAAAGTGTATGTATATGTCTTTTTATGAAATAAAATTATGACTGACTGACTATCTATCTATCTATATACTCTGGCACATAACCCATTTTTGTTTGTATTGGGGGTGGCCAACTCGAGACACAGCCTGAACAGGGACACCACAATACAACAAAAACAAAACGCATCACATATATCTAGGTCGTCCAGGAGAAATACCCAGAGACCCAGGCCCATTTGAGGTCTACAGCAAGATTCCCAGGTCCCAGATCTCCCAAAGAGGATCTCATTTCCGCAGGCAGACCTACAGTGAAGCTGTACCACCACATGCCCGCTCACCATGCCTCCAGGAGTACATTTCATTTCTACCGGCTCCCCGGGCCAGGCGCCTGACTGACTATTATCTAGTCCAACTGGTGCCTGACCCCCTCTTCCAAACGACCGCATTTACACTCATCTATTCACTAGCATTCTCCATTAATTCCTATTTACCACCACTTCTCTTGCCTGATCTATAGTCATTTCTCTATCTTTCAACAATTGTCCTACATAGTTTCTCCATCTCAATGGAGGTCTTCCTACTCCTCTACCTCCCCTTGTATCTGACTCACATATTCTCTTTGTAAGCCTGGATAAGTGTGGTAAGTGTTTGTGGATAATCTGTCATGAATGGTGAGGGATTAGGAATGACTTAAATGGATGGGGAGGGATCGTGGGTGTTGTGGGTTAATATTATGAGAAAATGCACCCCTGGACCCGCTGGTACGGTAGGTTAGTTTACGTTAGGTTTAATTAGCTTATACTAGGTTAGATTAGGTTAACCCTTTGCATACCAGCGACGTGTTATATTTTACTCTAGCTGTATTTAGACGATATTATGTAGCTTAAGAAGGATCTGTGGTAGTTAAAAGGCTTGGTTGAGATAGTGTGAAGCCTTATTATTGCAAGAGATCGTTCTTAAGCTGAATAAAATCGTCTAACAGCTGCCAGAATATGATAAAAAGGACGCCCCTGGTCCTGAAAGGGTTAAGTAAAAATATGTTAGATTAGATTAGGTTAGTTTAGATTAAGTTATGGTTACATTTCGTTATTATTAGATTAAGTTATGTTAGGTTATGTTATGTTATGTTAGGTAAGGTTATGTTATGTAAGATTAGGTTAGTTAAGATTAGGTTAGTTATATTTGTCAGTTTTCTTTCATACATTGGCATTCATGTTCTTACATATTACCCGGTATGGAATAAGACACACTCATACCACATGCTTACACATACGGCTATTAGTTTCGGCACACCATTGTCAGCATCTTGTCCTCAATATAGCTACATCCTGACACTAGCTCCCACCTGCTCTCCTCTCTCCTGAATACCTGATCCCGAGTAATTCAGTTATGGAGCTACAGTGGCCCGGGAATACACCTTAATAATACACTGCAGGGAGGCCAGGTATATTCAGGGACAACTCTCTACTTTAAAGGGAGGTTGTTATATATATATATATACCCAGTTAGTTCGTTTCCTCCGTCAAGTTAAATAATAGTACCCCCAACACCCCCCGTTGAGAACAGTTTTTGCATTTTTCTGTAGATAAAATGTCTAGGTTGACGGCCGGTTCCTCGTGAATTGCAGACTTGCTATCACTTACCAAGAACAAATCGACACTTAAATGGCAATAATAAGGTCTTACAATCGCCAAGCTAATCGGGCGACTATCTTTAAATTTGTAATTTAATTGGGCTAAACATGAAAGGGAAGTGGGATCAGAACGCCTCCTGCCCCCTTTAATGTTTGCTGTTAACCCCTTCAGCACGATGCCGTCTTTTTACCTTTTGATTCTGGCTAAAAATAAACGATATTATCCAGTTTATGAAGGACCTGTATTATTCCGACGGTTTATTGAGATCGTATTTACTCCTTTGTATTCTGGAGGTAGATTAAAAGCTAAAGACAGACGTCTAACGGTAACCAGAATATGATGATAATTACGCCATCGTGCAAAAGGAGCTTTTATAAACCTTTTTGTCAGCGATTTGTTCATTAAATTATAAATAGTAACTTGTATTATTTGTATGTGGGTATTTTCGTGATTCAACTAAATAAAGATTTGAGAAAGCTGAAATTGAGGAAATGTTACATTAACTTCCGACCTTAGCTGTATACAGAGGTATTTCAAGCAATGGACAGTACGTTATTAGGCCCAATAAATTGAATTGATCATATCTCGTGGTTATTAATGATATGACATTCTACAACAATTTAGTATGGTATTAGACAACGTTCAGTTTTCCACATGCATTTTTGTCCATTACACAATTATATGCATGGCAGTAAAAAGAGTCTGATTGAATTAGGAGTCTGGTTTGTTATGCAGTAGTTAACTCTGTGACGCATGTCCACATGTGAGCATGCTGTACAGAACGCCTAGTCATGCCCCACTCTCGCTAGGATCGTCAGGGCAGGAACTTTGGCTGTAGTCTATGTAGAGTTTCCTAACTTAGTTCATGTGAGCCGTTGTACTATAAGTATTATGAATATGTATTTTGTTTTCATCTGAGTCAACGAGTTCTATTTTATATCATTAGTTATAAGTATTGTGTGTAAAACTTATTTGTAATGATGGGAAGAGAAACAGCCACAGTTGGGGGTCAGTGGGTGCGCCAGGCGGGAGGTGGGCCTAACTCACTCGCATTCCTCCCTCCCTCAGTGCTAGGGGAGCCTTTGTGTATCCCAGAGGAGAGCGAGAAATTACGTAATGGTTGTCAGTGGGCGGTCCTTAGTAGTTCACGTTGGGCTCACTAGAGGGCCGGGTATAAAAGGGAAGTCTAGCCATTTTTTCATCAGAACTCATTAGGCAGAGCGACTTCTCATTTCCCTTGCTAACTATATATATTCTTCTGACTGATGGGAACTTTCTCTACTACCTTACATTCTTATCTCCTCTTTTCCCTACCCTGTTTAACTTCCATGGTCCCGTTGGTGCAGAGCTAGTCAGCCAACGTATTATCGCTTGAGTTCTCAGGAGATACTTGCCTATTAGATAGCCTATTTTGGAAGGGTTGACTTAGAATAGGATTGATTTATGTTTGTTGCACTTGTATATGCATTTCCCTGTGTGTTATTATTATTATTCCTGTTTTCTGCTAGTCTAGGTAATGTTAGACTGGGGTAAGGCTTTTCTGTGTTACGAGTTGTTGTTGTTCCCTAAGCTGCCTGGCCGAACAGCCCCGAGTCCCTGAGGAAGGCCATGGCCACGATCGGGCTTTCCCACAGAGCTCTCATTGAGTGTAGGTTGTGTTGTTGGCGTAAGTGGTTGTGTGAAATGCAGTCTTCTATGATGTGTTTAATGGTATGGGGTGCTGTGTTACATCCCGGGCAGGCGTCGACAACGGAGTCATCCAGTCTCTTCTGATAGCTCAGGAGAGCTGGATGGTGTCCGCATCTCAGCCTGGCCAGGTGGACTCTGTCCTCGCGAGGGAGGGAGGATTCGGAAGGATGGATTTCGGGAGGTCGTGCATGCAGCTGCGTGTTGTCTGTGAGTGAGTGGATGGATTGGCGAGAGATATGAGTATGGATGTGCTTCTGGAAGTTGGTTCGGGGTGGGCAGGGAGGGAGAGAGGACAATAATTGTGTGTGATACCGTGTGCTGGGTGTTGTTTTGATATTTCTTGTTGTCTGTGGGTGTGTTGCCATGTAGTTTAGTGGGTGGTCTTGGTTCGTGGAGGCTGCTGCCAGGAATTGAGTGCCTCTCATGTCCAGATGGTCTTTGACTTTGAGGATTTTTGTTTCTTGATGTAGATGATCTGTGGGTGTAGTAGCTGTGCAGCCTGTAATGATCTTCAGGGCTTTGTTTTGAATAGTCTGTAAGGTCTTATGATGTGTTTCAGCTAGGTTAGAAGCCCAGGCTGGGCTTGCGTATTCCATTACTGATCTTATGTATTGTTTATATACTGTGGTGGTAGTTTCTTTGTTGTGTCCAAATTTTGTGTGAGCAAGTGACCTGAGGGCGTTAAGTCTGGGTGTCAGTTTCTTTTTAATGTTTGTGGTGTGCTGTTTGAATGTCATATGAGTATCATATGTTACTCCTAGGATTTTGTGTGTGTGTGTATGTGTTAGGGGTGTGTTGTTTATGGTGAGTTGAGGGATGTATTCGTGTTCACCTGTCCAGCTTGTGAGCAGGGTTGCGGTGGATTTGGCTGGGGCTAGATTAAGTCTGTTTGTAGTGCACCAGCCATGTAGTGTGTTGAGATAGGGTTGAAGGATATCTGTTGCTCTTCTTGGGTCATGGTGTGTGCATGTGAGTGTTTTGTCATCTGCATAGGAGGCTAAGTTTATTTGGGGAGTATTGGGTATAGTTATATCGTGCATGTACAGATTGAAAAGTGCGGGCAATAGGACGGATCCTTGTGGGACTCCGTTTGGAAAGTTTCTAATTTTAGATGACTGACCGGCAAACGATACGTGTGCACATCTGCCTGCTAGGAAGTTGGCCAGCCACCTTTTTGTGTTGTTGTGCATGTTTGTGTTGTAGATTTTGTTTGTTAGGTTGTGGCGTGGGATGGCATCGAAGGCTTTACTAATGTCGAGTGTGGCTAATAGTGATCTGTGTGGTGGTCTAGCTGAGTTGATGCTGTCAAAAGCTCTTTGTGTAAGGTCTGTGAGAAGAGTGTTTGTGGAGTGCAGTGGCCTAAAGCCATGTTGTGTTGGAGCTAGGGGTAGGTCGGGTGTAATTAGTTGTAATACTAGGCGTTCCATGACTTTGGAGGGGGAGCAAAGGAGTGTGATGGGACGGTGCGAGGAGGGTAGCGTGGGGTCTTTGTTGGGTTTGGGGAATGTGATGATGATACCATGCTTCCAAATGTCTGGTATTGTGTTGTGTGAATAGCTGTAGTGTGATATGTTAGTGAGTGTTTGTATGCCTTGTGGTCCCAGGTGTCTGAGGTGTATGTTGCTTATGTTGCCTAGGCCACAGGCGGGTGAGTGCTTGAGATTGTTAATGATATGCTTTGTCTGGTGATTGGTGAAGGGTGTATAGTCAGGGTCTGTGGGGAAT
The DNA here is from genome assembly GCA_037953745.1 of Lithodes maja. NCBI lineage: Eukaryota > Metazoa > Arthropoda > Malacostraca > Decapoda > Lithodidae > Lithodes > Lithodes maja. The sequence goes on from JBAKBP010024568.1 coordinate 11,749, forward strand.
TGTCTCTTACGTCGGATGACACGTCGGTCGTCTTTGTGAGGTTTTAGGTGGCTGACATGTGAGAAGTGATTGATGAGAGTGTTTGCTTGTTGTTTACATGAAGGAGTAGAGTCTGTTGTTGTGATTGCAGCATGTGATTGTGTTGTGTTGCTGTTGGAAAGTGTGATGCTGTTTAGTGTTTTGTAGAGTTTTTTGGGGTTTGTTTTGTGATCAAGTGTTTGTAGGAAGTTATTCCAATTTAGTTTTTGTTGTTCTTGTATTTTGTTGTTAGTTTGGGTGTTGAGTGCTTGAATTTGTTGTGTGATGTCTTGTGTGTCGGGTGCTGGGGAGTGTTTCAGTGTGTCGCGTTGTCTGATGAGGTTTTGAATTTCTGGTGTGAAGTTGGGGTTGTGTCTTTTTCTGTTACCTCTTGGAATGTGCTTCTTGTCAGCGTTTTGGATAGTTTTATTGAGTATGTGTACAGCATTGTTGATGTTAGTGATGGGTGTACTGTTTAGAGTTGTGAAGTGTTGTTCTGTCTCATTTGTAAATGCTTCCCAGTTAGCTCTTTTATAATTGGTGTATGTGTGTTTGTGGCTAGCTGGGTTGAGTCTGGTTTTGGTGGTGATAATGATCGGGAGGTGGTCAGAGCCTAAGGTTCTGACCACCCTCCAGGATGTTGTGGGGGCGAGTTCTGGGGAGCAAAAGGTGATGTCTGGAGATGATGGGTTATAGAGGGCTTGGTGAGGAATATGGGTATGTTGATGGATGTCGTTAAGGATGATGAGGTTATCTGTTTGGTTTTGTAGTACCAGCCCTCTGTCTGTGTCGGGGTTGTCGACAAACCAGGCCGACGTCTTGGCGTTGAAGTCACCACCCATGATGATGTGTGGGGTGTTTGTGATGTGTTGTAAGTGTGGTCTGTATTCATTTGGTACTGTAGGGGATGTTTGGGGAGGGATGTATGTGTTTATGATGGTTATGTTGGATTTGTTGCCAGTGCGTATTTTAATTGATTGTATTTCTGTTGTGTTATCATTTGGGGGGAGGAGGGATTTGGTTTGTACACTGGTTACTATGTATGATATTTCATTGTGTACCAGGGTGATGAGTCCACCGCCCCCGCCGACAGCCCGGTCTTGTCTGATGGTGGTGAAATTATGAAATGTGGGTGTTTTTTGTGATGTGCAGAGTTTTGTTTCTTGTAAGATGGCAATGTGTATGTTGTGTTGTTTGATGAAGTGTGAGAGTTCGTGTTTCTTTGTGTTAATGCCATCTATGTTCAATTGGAGAATGTTAATGTTATGTGCACGATGTATGTTGGGTGCTGCTGCACGAGGATGGGGTGGGGGTGAGGGAGGGGCTGGAGGTTGGGATGGGTGAGGTGGGGGTGGGGATTGGGGAGCAGGAGATGGGGGTTGGAATGGATTAGGATGGGGTGTGGTGTGTTGAGTTGAGGATGTGGATAGTATGGGAAGGTTAGGTGGGTTAGGGAGGAGAGGTGGACGGGTATTAGGGGGGGGAGTGGATGATATGGGAAGGCTAGGTGGGTTGGGGAGGAGAGGTGGATGGGTTTTAGGCGAGGGATTTGACTGGGAGAGGGAGGGGCATGAGGAACAGGTCCAGGTGTTCGTGTAGTGTTTCTTGGAGGCAAGTGTTGTACAGGTGAAGTGGGTCCAGTTCCTGCATGAATTGCAGAGAACTGAACCCTTAGTGTGGCGACTCGAAGTGATGGGTTTTGAGCAAGTTGGACATATGTATGTGTACGTGGGTCCTGGGTTGCTCTCAATGTCTCCGGCTAGAAGAAGTCTTCGAGAAATGACAGCCGGAGAGTCATTTCTCGGTGTAGGAAAAACTGTGTGATGTGTGTGTGTGGTGTGAGAGGTGTGGAAATTCCCGGCGCGACCGAAGCCACTCCAAGGACCCGTGCCCCCAGGGGGGGGGGGGGGCAGGGGATAGTTGTGACGGTTTGGCTCCCGAAACTGCTCCCCGCGGCCGGCATCCGGTTGTCCTCCACTGGTCGATTGATCTTGTCTCCGGCCGTGGAGGGTCGGCAGCCATCCGCGGTTGGCAGCTCCGGGAGGTGGTCCCACGGCGTAGACGCCACCACATCAGGACCACGATGCAGTGGTTAAGCGATAAACCTGCATACTCGTTTCGGTTCAGTGAAGCCTAGGTTGTCTTCGCGGCTGACTGTGTTGAGTTAATAATTTACAGTGCGTGAGGGCAAGAGCCTAACCACCCTGTATTTTATTAACAGTTTGTTTTTACTTTGTCAAGGAGCCGGGAGAAAACCAGATACAAGGGATCTGGATTTCTCAAAGTGCACTTGTTAGTTTTAACGTAATAATTTAAACAGTCGTGAGGACTTCGCTAGGCTACGAGCCGTTTTTGCTCAGTCACTGCTACCTTTTTGCCTACAGTACCCCAGCTAGACTTTACTCGATTAGTAGATACAGAATAGTATTGAAGCTTTCCTTATGTATGATATTGTTTATGCACTATTGATTTCATGTGTTGCAAGTTTGTCTACTTTAGTGATTAGTGGCCCACGAGCACAATCCGAGTAGGCTATTGCCGTTGCATTTGCGGAGTACTTCTTTTTAATGTTTGCCATTTACTATTGCATATTCTTTTAATTATTCTTATGCCAATTTAAGCCTTTAATAGTATTTAATTGCCAGTGTTTTTGCTTATTGAATTACTGTTCAAAATCCGATACGTACTTCTTACGAGCATCCGAGAAGCATCTAACTTTTTTCAGAAGATTCCTTGCTCGATGCTTAAGGACTATTAATTAACGTAACGTAATAGTGCCGATCCGAAGTAGAGGGTGGAGGACTTCTTAAGTTCATAGTCAAGGGTGGATTACTTCGGCTTTGGCCAACACTATTCTTTGGTGTTGTTGTTTCTTACTTCATTGTTTGATTGTTGACCAGACTAGATAATTCCTGTCTCTTTATTAGTCTGTTGTTGAACACTAGTACCGAGTTCTTGTATACCCCGTTATAGCAGATTGAATTCTGGAGGGTATTGGTGTTTTTTGTTCGGCTGGCAATACTCAAGGGGTTGGGATCGTGTGTTTCCGTTGTGGCAGCGAGCCGTATTCGAGTCCTGATTGAGAGCCCTTGTGTACCCGAGTGCCAGTTCGTAACAAATGGCGACCTTGCTTAGGATTTTGTGAACAGTATACATTTTTGCAGAGTTGTACAACATTTGTTTGTTTGTATTTTAGCGTGCATATTGAAGAATATTTTTTTTGTATGGCAATTAGTAAAGCATTTAAGAGACTCCAGTTAATTTAGTAATTAGTGCTTGCATAGGAAGTTTAACACTTTTGTCTCGAGAATTTTTTTGTGGACTTCAGTATGTCGTGCATTAGCACTGACGATGAGCGAGAGATGTCATTTGAAGGTGTGCCGTTAGTAACCAGTGAGGAGGATGCTAGAGTTTTTGTGAGTAAGCGGTACCACGTGACGGAGGAGAGGCTGCCTGGGGTGGATGTTTGTGGCTTGCACCTGATAGCCAAGGTTTTGGGCATTTCCAATGTAGCAGGGATGTCCAAGGGGGAGCCGATTTCCTGGGTGTTGCGTGGGCGACGTGGGGTTTCGGAGGAGAGGGCGTTTGGGGGGGTTCCTCCCCAGATCCCCTCTCACTCGACTCCCACAGTGCCGTCCACTCAGTTACCGGAGGTTAGCACTCTCCCACAGAGGGATGAGAATTGGCAGATTGGAGTGCCCTCGGGTGGTGCACGTGGTGGTTCCCCAGTTTTTGCCCCCCCTCCTTCAGTAGTGGCAGCTCCCTCTTCCTGCCTGTCTCCAGATATGGTATTTAGACTTGAGCTTGCTAAGATTGAGGCTAGGAAGCAGGAGAATGAGACTAGGAGGCATGAGATTGAGGTTAGGAGGCAAGAGGATGAGACCAGGAGGCAAGAGGATGAGACCAGGAGGCATGAGGCTGAGCTTAGGTACGACTCGGAGAAATATTGTGCTAAATTAGATTTAGATAAGACTCGTGCAGAGTCGACAGGGACTAGGATGGGCCGTGAGGGCCAAGTAAGAGAACAGTCCTTGGCCCACTTAGTCAAATTGGTGCCGGTATTTAGTGAAACTGAAGTCACAGAATTTTTTAATCGTTTTGAGAAGAAGTGTAGGGAGCATAATTGGCCTGAAGAGAAGTGGGCAGCTCTAGTCTCCTCAAGACTTACGGGTAAGGGTCTGAAGGCTTATGATGCACTGCCTTTAGAGTCTTGCATTGACTACCCAGAATTGAAGAGAGCTGTCCTACGGGCATACGAGTTGCAACCGGAAACATATCGATTGAAGTTTCGGGGTGTTACAAAGACTAGGGAGGCGACCTTTCTTGAACATGCCCGGGACTTAAAAGATGCACTTAAAAACTGGACACGTTCTGAGAAAGCCGAGACGGCAGAACAGTTGACTGAGCTGTTTCTGCTCGAGCAGGTTTATAAGTGTACTGGTGCAGAAATGACTTTATATATTAAAGAAAAGAACCCAAGAACTCTTCAAGAGGCAGCTGAGATGGCTGACCTCAGGTTGTCGCTAATCAGGGGATGTGAATCTGTAAAGCGTGTTGATGCAGTTCCCAAGGGGCGCAATACTCCAAACCCTCGAGCTCAGGACAATCACTATAGATATAAACCTCAGTTTAAAAGCCAAGATACCAGGACTGAACCAAAGACTACAGCCGTCCCATTACAGAAGGGTCAGAACTCCGCCCCTTATCGGAAGAGACCGATAGGGGAAGTGGAATGTTTTCATTGTAGAAAGAAGGGGCATTATGCAAAATCTTGTCCTAGTAAGCCGCCAACTGCAGCCGTGTCTTTGGTGCGCAGCATAGGTGTGGCTGAAATGTCGTCTGGATTTACCCAGGGTAGTTTGCCAGCGGCAGGGTCACAGGCTATGTATAAGACTCAGGAAGGCTCGTCCCCTGTCCGTGATGTCTTTTGCGCCCATAGAGGGACCGGTAGGGTAAGTTGGGCGGGTTGCCAGCATAAGGTGGAAGTTTTGCGTGATACTGGAGCTTCACAGACACTTTTGAAGAATTTCACGGGGCGACCAATTAATGCGGCACGGGTGGTTGTTGTTCAGGGTATTAATGCAACCAGGTCATACCCGTTGGTTCGTGTGGAGCTGGAAGTTGATGGTGTGATTAAGGACTTAGATGTTGGGATCGTTGAGAAATTGCCAGTGGAGGGCGTCGACCTTCTTCTCGGCAACGACTTTGCGGTGCCTACTTTAGAAGTTCCACCCTTAGTCGTTGCCGAGAGGCCGGCCGACGTGAGTAGGGAGGAACAAGAGTGGGTAGTGAGTTGTCAACGCCAACAGATGGCATGTGTGGTAACTCGTTCCCAAGCATTTAAGGTATCACAGCCTATTTCCAAGGCCACAGAACAGCGGGGGAAGGGAATTAAGGAGAAGCGAAAGGCTGGGAAAAGTTTGAAGAGTTTAGAACCAGTGGCTCTCCCAAAAGACCCAATAGCAGGACCTTTGACCGAGTCTGTTGTAACTCCAGTGCCTAAGACAGTTGATAAGGTAGTGGAGGAGGCAGAGACTCAGAGACAGCACCGTTACCTGTAGCGAGAAAACCGGATGTCTAAGTTGGATGTTGGGGGAGGGCATGAGTTGTTGACCAAGCAGTTAGACAAGTTGGCTCCCACAGACATTCGAAAGTTGCAATTAGAGGATCCAGAGGTTTTGCAGTGTACCAATGGGGCTGTGGAGTTAGAAGAAGATATGGATGCAAAGGCAGGGGATTTTTTTTTCGTTAATGGAATTTTATACCACCGATATCAAGATCCTAAAAGGAACTAGGAGGGCGGATCAGGTACAGTTGACCAGCTGGTCGTGCCAGAGGGCTGCAGGGAAAGTTTGCTTAGGTTGGCTCATGATTCTCCATTATCAGGACATTTGGGTGCCAAGAAAACGGTGGCGGCTTTGGGGAAATTGTTTTGGTGGCCGGGGATGAAGTCTCATGTGCAGTCATGGATAAACTCATGTGATATTTGTCAACGTGTCGGGAAACCGAACCAAGTTATTCCTAAGGCTCCGTTACACCCTATTCCTGTGATTGGGCCACCCTTTAGTAAAATTATTGTTGACATGGTTGGTCCACTCCCTCCCACTAAGGCTGGAAATAAATTTTTGTTAACCATAATGGATGTTGCCACTAGATACTCCGATGCATACCCTATGAAAAATGGAATGGCTAAGACGGTAGTTAGTAACTTGTTGTGGTACTTCTCAAGGTACGGGTACCCGGAGGAGATTCAGTCTGATCAGGGATCTAATTTCACCTCCAACATGTTCAAGCAAACAATGCAACAGCATGGGATACGAGCAGTACTATCGTCAGCGTATCACCCTGAGAGTCAAGGGGTGCTTGAGCGGTGGCATGCTACACTTAAAAGCATGCTCAGGTGTTATTGTGCTGACAACGGTATGGATTGGGATCTTGGATTGCCTTATGTGCTGTTTGCTGCTCGGGAGGTACCTGGTGAGAGCCTGGGATTTAGTCCAAACGAGCTGATTTTTGGACACCGTGTCAGGGGCCCCCTTAACATGCTGAAAGAAATTTGGGAGGGGACTGTGCAGCCTTGTCCATTATTAAAGTATGTGCTTGAAAGCCGTGAGTGCATGCATAAGAGTCTGGAGATGGCAGGTAGAAATTTGACAGAATCACAAGCTTTGATGAAGGACAGGTATGATCGCAAAGTGAGGCTCCGGAAGTTCACTGTAGGACAAGAGGTATTAATTTTGTTGCCTTTGGTTGGTAACCCCCTCTCTGCGAAGTACACTGGACCTTATAAAATTGTAGAAAAAATTTCAGACTTAGATTACCTTGTTGCCACTCCAGACAGGAGGAAAAAGAACCAGTTATGTCACGTGAACCTTATTAAAGAGTATGTGAGGCGCCCCTCTGAGCCTCTCACTGTCCCTGTGTTGGCTTGTTGCAGCTGTGGTGGAGAAGGAGAGGGGGACAGTCAAGCTTCAGAGGAGGATAGCTGGGATCAACATGTTTCGGTGGATCAGTGGGCGGGGAACTCGAGCCTTAGGGCTGACGAGGCTATAGCTCATTTGCCTGAGCAGCAGTTTGATGCTATCCGTCAGTTGTTCGGTTCATACCCCACTGTATTTGCTGAACACCCAGGCCTCACTACTCAGGCTATGCATGATGTTGACGTGGGGGACCATATACCCTTTAAGTCAATCCCGTACCGTGTGCCCCCCCATAAAACTACCAGCTCTGAGGGATGAGTTGGAGTATATGCTCGGTAGAGGGTTGATAGAGAAAGGCACAGTTAAGTGGACTTCCCCCGTAACACTGCAGCCTAAGCCAGATGGCAAGGTACGCTTTTGTATTGATTTCCGTAGGTTAAAGGGTTTGACTCCAACTAACCCATATCCTCTTCCTCGGGTTGATGATAGTGTTGACAAAATTGGTAATGCTCGTTTTTTGTCTAAAGTAGATTTAGTAAAAGGTTACTGGCAAGTACCTTTGTCCGAGCGTGCTAAAGAGGTATGTGGTTTTGTTGTGGACGGGAGTACCTACCGGTGCAATGTTATGCCTTACGGACTTAAGAATGCACCAGCAACGTTTCAGAACCTGATGAATGAAATTGTAAAGGACATTCCAAATTGCACCGTATATTTGGACGATGTAATCATTTATGATGACGACTTTGAGAGCCATTGTGAGCACCTTGAGACCTTATTCCGGAAACTTAGTGAATCAGGTCTGGTAGTAAATTTGGCAAAGTGTGACTTCGTAAAAGCCACTGTGCAGTACCTTGGGTTTGTAGTGGGAAGGGGACAGATGTGCCCTTCTCAGAACAAGGTACAGGCTATCAATAAATTTCCGCACCCAACAACCAAGAAGCAGATTATGAGATTCTTGGGTATGATAGGCTACTTCAGACGCTTCATAAAAGGTTACTCAACGGTGTTGGCACCTCTCACCGATTTGTTATCTAAAGACAAAAAGTTTTTGTGGCCACCTGAGTGTGAAAAGGCTTTCACTTTGGTGAAACATTTGCTATGTACTCACCCGATACTCAGGGCCCCAGACTTTAACAGGCCTTTTCAGCTGGCAACAGATGCTAGTGGTGTAGGGGCTGGTGCCGTCTTGCTACAGACAGACAATGAAGGTGTGGAACACCCAGTAAGTTTCTTTTCTAAGAAGTTCAATGCTGCACAAAAGAACTATTCTACAATAGAAAAGGAATTACTGGCGATTGTGCTGTCGCTCAGGCACTTCGAGGTGTATGTTCCAGCCTATGGCCCAGTCGTGGTTATCTACACTGATCATCACCCTTTGAGATTCCTGAATCAATTTCACAATCGCAATATGAGACTGACCAGGTGGTCTTTGATGTTGCAGGAGTATAACCTGGACATCCGTCATATTGCTGGATGTGACAATGTGATCGCGGATTGTTTATCAAGGGTGGATGATCAGTCGTAGGCTATCACAGGTGTGTGGGTTTGAGTGGAGGAAAATAGGCTGCCCTTATAGTGCAGCCAGGAAAAACATTAAAATATAAAAATCATATAAAAACTCTTTCTTTTGATATACGTAGGTAATCGTATAAGTTTGTCATAGCCTATAGAGTTTGAGTAGTCCACGAACTATCAAACGGCTGAGCTGCTGTAAGCTCGCTCTGGGAGCATGATATTGTGTCTTTTTGCTATTGTTGGGAGGATTTATAAAATGTGATTTTTTTTTTTTAATAATAAGATGTGTTTTGGTGATAAACTCAGCTTTGTTTTAGTGCCATGCGGTCGCTGGGTGTGAGGGGCTTGATGGGGTTCTGTGTTTGTCAGATTTTAGCTCAGGGTTGAGCGAGTAAAATCTTGGGGGAGGTGTGACGCATGTCCACGTGTGAGCATGCTGTACGCCTAGTCATGCCCCACTCTCGCTAGGATCGTCAGGGCAGGAACTTTGGCTGTAGTCTATGTAGAGTTTCCTAACTTAGTTCATGTGAGCCGTTGTACTATAAGTATTATCTATCTATCTATTGCCCGACGCCGTGATCCCCGAAGGGGTGGCCACGAACGAACCGCCCCCATGCACCTCTGTCCCCAGTCAGTCGACGCCCCTCCTCCCAACCAGCACCGCCTTCGTTCATGTAGTTCCTCACTCCATCCTTCCACCTCATATTCGGTCTACCTCTCCCCCTCTGTCCCTCCACCTCGCTCTCGTACACCCTCTTAGTCATTCTCTCGCTTTCCATACGTTCCATATGGCCGAACCATCTCAAGTTGTTCCTTTTCACACTTTCCAGCACATCTACCTCCACACCACACCTCCTTCTTACTTCCTCATTAGTCTGTCTATCCCTCCATGTAACTCCGCACGCACTCCTTAAGTAATTCATTTCCACTGCTCTCACTCTTGGTCTGAGTCTCTCAACCAACGTCCATGCTTCGCTTCCGTAAGTCAGTGTCGGGATTACCACACTGTCATGCAAGGACTTCTTCACTTCCATACTGACCACCCTATTTCTTGTTACTGCTTTTAGCGTTCCTACAACCCTCTTCCCCTGTTGTACCCTCTCCCGCACCTCTTCATCCATAGTCCCATCTTTACTCAACACACTGCCCAGATACTTAAAAGAGTTGACGATCTCCATAGCCTGACCGTTCAGCTTCACCTCACACTCTGTGACTTCACCCCTTTCGAAGACCATAACCTTGCTCTTCCCCATATTTACCTTCAAATTCCGTTTTTCGCACACTGTTCCAAACTCATTTACCAGACCCTGCAACTCCCATTCATTATCACTCATCAGAACTGTATCATCCGCAAACAGCAGTATAGGTAGCTTCCACTCAATTCCCTCCCTTTTCAGCGATACACCAACATCCACTGCTCTTGATAGTATTTCTTTCATAACTCCATCCATATATACAGTAAACAACCACGGGGACATCACACACCCCTGTTTCAAACCAACATTCAGGTCAAAGAACTCGCTCTGCTCACTCTCCACACGTACTGCCGCCTTTGCACCCTCATACATGCTCTTCACTGCTTTCAGCAACTTGCCCTCTACTCCGTATATTCTAAGTACTTTCCACAAACCTTCTCTATCCACTCTGTCATAGGCCTTCTCCAAGTCCATAAAGGCAACATACACCTTTTGTTTCTTCTCCAGATACTTCTCCACAACACAATTCAGGGTAAAAATCTGATCTACACATCCTCTTCCCTTCTTAAAACCTCCCTGCTCGTCGCCTATCCATTTCTCCGTTCTCACTCTCACTCTCTCAATCACTACCCTACTGTATACCTTCCCTACTACGCTTAGAAGACATATTCCTCGGTGGTTACCACACACTCCTCTTTCCCCTTTGCCCTTATATAGGGGGACTATTATGCCAGTCTTCCAGTCATCGGGTGCACTCCCCTTCTCCCATGCTAGTTTGCACATTTTCCATACCCATTCTATCACCATCTCACCACCATACCTCAACATTTCCCCACTCACTCCATCTGTTCCTGGTGCTTTCCCCAACTTCACTCTTTTCATGGCTTCCCACACTTCTGACCTCCTGATCCCCACCTCCTCCTCCACTACTTCTCTTCTTCTCCCTCCCATACCATATCCAGCTATGTTTGCTGGCTCTTCATTCCTTTCATTTAGCAACTCACTGAAGTACTCCCTCCATCTTTCAACTCTCTCTTGCTTCTCGGCTAGCATTCTCCCATTCTTATCTTTCACACCCTTACTGTTTCCCTTGCATAAGTATTATGAATATGTATTTTGTTTTCATCTGAGTCAACGAGTTCTATTTTATATCATTAGTTATAAGTATTGTGTGTAAAACTTATTTGTAATGATGGGAAGAGAAACAGCCACAGTTGGGGGTCAGTGGGTGCGCCAGGCGGGAGGTGGGCCTAACTCACTCGCATTCCTCCCTCCCTCAGTGCTAGGGGAGCCTTTGTGTATCCCAGAGGAGAGAGAGAAATTACGTAATGGTTGTCAGTGGGCGGTCCTTAGTAGTTCACGTTGGGCTCACTAGAGGGCCGGGTATAAAAGGGAAGTCTAGCCATTTTTTCATCAGAACTCATTAGGCAGAGCGACTTCTCATTTCCCTTGCTAACTATATATATTCTTCTGACTGATGGGAACTTTCTCTACTACCTTACATTCTTATCTCCTCTTTTCCCTACCCTGTTTAACTTCCATGGTCCCGTTGGTGCAGAGCTAGTCAGCCAACGTATTATCGCTTGAGTTCTCAGGAGATACTTGCCTATTAGATAGCCTATTTTGGAAGGGTTGACTTAGAATAGGATTGATTTATGTTTGTTGCACTTGTATATGCATTTCCCTGTGTGTTATTATTATTATTCCTGTTTTCTGCTAGTCTAGGTAATGTTAGACTGGGGTAAGGCATTTCTGTGTTACGAGTTGTTGTTTGATGCAGTGGTTAAGCGATAAACCTGCATACTCGTTTCGGTTCAGTGAAGCCTAGGTTGTCTTCGCGGCTGACTGTGTTGAGTTAATAATTTACAGTGCGTGAGGGCAAGAGCCTAACCACCCTGTATTTTATTTACAGTTTGTTTTTACTTTGTCAAGGAGCCGGGAGAAAACCAGATACAAGGGATCTGGATTTCTCAAAGTGCACTTGTTAGTTTTAACGTAATACTTTAAACAGTCGTGAGGACTTCGCTAGGCTACGAGCCATTTTTGCTCAGTCACTGCTACCTTTTTGCCTACAGTACCCCAGCTAGACTTTACTCGATTAGTAGATACAGAATAGTATTGAAGCTTTCCTTATGTATGATATTGTTTATGCACTATTGATTTCATGTGTTGCAAGCTTGGCTACTTTAGTGATTAGTGGCCCACGAGCTCAATCCGAGTAGGCTATTGCCGTTGCATTTGCGGAGTACTTCTTTTTAATGTTTGCCATTTACTATTGCATATTCTTTTAATTATTCTTATGCCAATTTAAGCCTTTAATAGTATTTAATTGCCAGTGTTTTTGCTTATTGAATTACTGTTCAAAATCCGATACGTACTTCTTACGAGCATCCGAGAAGCATCTAACTTTTTTCAGAAGATTCCTTGCTCGATGCTTAAGGACTATTAATTAACGTAACGTAATAGTGCCGATCCGAAGTAGAGGGTGGAGGACTTCTTAAGTTCATAGTCAAGGGTGGATTACTTCGGCTTCGGCCAACACTATTCTTTGGTGTTGTTGTTTCTTACTTCATTGTTTGATTGTTGACCAGACTAGATCATTCCTGTCTCTTTATTAGTCTGTTGTTGAACACTAGTACCGAGTTTTTGTATACCCCGTTATAGCAGATTGAACTCTGGAGGGTATTGGTGTTTTTTGTTCGGCTGGCAGTACTCAGGGGTTGGGATGGTGTGTTTCCGTTGTGGCAGCGAGCCGTATTCGAGTCCTGATTGAGAGCCCTTGTGTACCCGAGTGCCAGTTCGTAACAACTCTCCTGAGCAATTAACCCATTCAACACGATGACGTAATTTCTCTCATATTCTGGTTACCACAAGACGATATTCTTTAGCTTACGATTATCCTCTAGGACTCAAATGGGCAAAAGCGATCTCAATAAACCCTCTAAACATCACAGGTCCTACTTAAACTGCATAACAACGTTTAATTTTAGACAGGAATATTAGGTAAAAAGGCGCTATCATGCCGAAGGGGTTAATGGCTTTATAACAATTTAATTATGTAAGTAAATTTCACTGCTTTTAACCCCTTCAGCACCATGACGCCTTTTTACCTTTGATTCGTATTTACCGATTTGAATAGCATACAGTAGGTAGATTACAAACTAAAGAACATCGTCTAATGATAACCAGAATATTGTGAGAATTACGTAATGGGAGTGAAGGGGTTAATTCCACACATGAAATCACGGAATGAGTACTGTGACGTCTACCAGCGTTGGCAGAATCGCCTCTCGTTAGCCACTAGTGCTCGCCAGGGACATCGAAATGGGCTACAGTTATCCGAGAATGTTGTTATTTCTTTCCTAGTAATCGCATTGTCACAGACAGTCCAGTGGTGGTCTTTGTTTTCGTCTGTAACAACGGATTATATTTTATATCAACAGTAGTGATAATAGTACCAGCGTGGGAATGAGAAAGACTTTCAGAGCGAGAAGGAAGTGTCTGGCTGTGTCCTGTGGCGCCTGCTGTCTTGTGACGTCTCGGCCCGTGATTGGCCGACCATCGCGCCTTTGCTGGCTCCTGTGTAACTAACCTCCTCCATGAGGGTCCCCAGGAGCTGCCCTCGTCAGGACAGGCTTGGCGCGCGTGCTTCTAACATCCCCTTGCATACTCTCTCCCGATCACCCCCTTTATCACTGTTTCTCTCACTCGATTCTCTCTTTCCATACTCTAACCTTTATTAAATGCACAACACTCCCCTTGGGTTCTGCATACGGGTTTCATAGCCGGCCCATTGTATTGCATGCGCCGTCCTCAGAGATATTTACATGTACTTAGAAAAGGTTTGAGGGTTCTTAGTTAGTATAGGTTAAGAACTTTGTGTGTCTCCATTATTGATTGTGTTTCTGCTCTTTTATTTAATGCTAGACTGGGATTAGGTACCTGTAGTCGTTGTCTCCGATGTGTGTACGGTTTGCTTATACCTACACGACTTCGACCGGTCCTGTGGTAGCCTGGGTTGTCTTTTCGGTTGCGTCCTTTGCGAGTGCAGCATTGTGTTGACTGAGGGTTTTGGCCTGTACCAGTTCCACACTTTGTTGCCTCTTTGCTTGTCTTTAGAGGGTCGCCAGGATCGAACCAGATACTTGTGATCTGGATCTATCAAGAGAGCACCCTAGTCAATTAACGTAACTTAAAGGATGCAGTCTTAAGGACATCGCTAAGCTGCGAGCCTGTCTTGCTCAACCCCAGTTCCTTACCTAGAGTGTCCCAGCTAGGCATTATTAATCGAGTAGACACTTGTTAGTATTTAATATAAGCTCTTTGATATGTGCGCATTATTATTCACAGCATTTATTAGTCTAGGTTGTTGCCGAGCCGCACAACCATAGCAGACTGTTTCGTTGATGAGGAAGTACTTCTTATAGTGTCGAGCATTGCTGCCGTTGCGCATTTATAGTAATCTCGTGTCAGTTAACATTATATGTCCTATCTTTTAGTGTATTCGATTTACACGTGTGGTGTCCTGCCTCCTGCCTTTATATAGTTTAAGATACGAGCATCTTATGAGCATCAGACTTTCTTCAGAAGTTTCCAGGTCTATGCTGTAGGATTATACTTCACTTTCTTTCAGATAGGAGTGAAGAGTTTATTGTTGTTTAGAGTAACTGTATTGAAGCATCTTTTTATTGTATTAAATCTTGCAGTGATTTAATTGATCTTTCCATAGATTCCTTTTTATGCATTTTAACGTAACTAGCATCTTGTTTGTTATCAGGCTATACCAGTGCCGGTTAGCCTGAAGTAGAGTATTTTTATGCCCAGCTAAGGATACCCCGCTATCGTAGATTAACCCTGGAGGGTATAGATGTTTTTGTTCGCCGGCATATAAGTTCGAGGGTTTGGATCTAGCGTACCGTTGTTGCATAGTGCCCTATTACTAGTCCAATCATTAAGTGCCCTTGTTTTATTCGTAGTCCCGGTCGTAACAGTACGAATTCATGTGGTCAACTGCACAACATATTCCCAGGCACACCATCTTTCCTGCGAGTGTCAAACTGTCCTCGTAATTACAGAGTCCTCGGCGTTATCTGGAGAACCTTGTTACGACCTGGCACTCGGGTACACAAGGGCTCTCAATCAGGACTCGAGTATGGCTCGCTGCCACAACGGAAACACACGATCCCAAACCCTGAGTACTGCCAGCCGAACAAAAAACACCAATACCCTCCAGAGTTCGATCTGCTATAACGGGGTATACAAGAACTCGGTACTAGTGTTCAACAACAGACTAATAAAGAGACAGGAATTATCTAGTCTGGTCAACAATCAAACAAAGAAGTAAGAAACAACAACACCAAAGAATAGTGTTGGCCGAAGCCGAAGTAATCCACCCTTGACTAAGAACTTAAGAAGTCCTCCACCCTCTACTTCGGATCGGCACTATTACGTTACGTTAATTAATAGTCCTTAAGCATCGAGCAAGGAATCTTCTGAAAAAAAGTTAAGATGCTTCTCGGATGCTCGTAAGAAGTACGTATCGGATTTTGAACAGCAATTCAATAAGCAAAAACACTGGCAATTAAATACTATTAAAGGTTTAAATTGGCATAAGAATAATTAAAAGAATATGCAATAGTAAATGGCAAACATTAAAAAGAAGTACTCCGCAAATGCAACGGCAATAGCCTACTCGGATTGTGCTCGTGGGCCACTAATCACTAAAGTAGCCAAGCGTGCAACACATGAAATCAATAGTGCATAAACAATATCATACATAAGGAAAGCTTCAATACTATTCTGTATCTACTAATCGAGTAAAGTCTAGCTGGGGTACTGTGGGCAAAAGGTAGCAGTGACTGAGCAAAAACGGCTCGTAGCCTAGCGAAGTCCTCACAACTGTTTAAAGTATTACGTTAACACTAACAAGTGCACTTTGAGAAATCCAGATCCCTTGTATCTGGTCTTCTCCCGGCTCCTTGACAAAGTAAAAACAAACTGTTAATAAAATACAGGGTGGTTAGGCTCTTGCCCTCACGCACTGTAAATTATTAAACTCAACACAGTCAGCCGCGAAGACAACCTAGGCTTCACTGAACCGAAACGAGTATGCAGGTTTATCGCTTAACCACTGCATCAAACAAAAACTCGTAACACAGAAAAGCCTTACCCCAGTCTAGCATTACCTAGACTAGCAGAAAAACAGGAATAATAATAATAACACACAGGGAAATGCATATACAAGTGCAACAAACATAAATCAATCCTATTCTAAGTTAACCCTTCCAAAATAGGCTATCTAATAGGCATGTATCTCATGAGAACTCAAGCGATAATACGTTGGCTGACTAGCTCTGCACCAACGGGACTATGGAAGTTAAAAAGGGTAGGGAAAAGAGGAGATAAGAATGTAAGGTAGTAGAGAAAGTTCACATCAGTCAGAAGAATATATATAGTTAGCAAGGGAAATGAGAAGTCGCTCTGCCTAATGAGTTCTGAAGAAAATATGGCTAGACTTCCCTTTTTATACCCGGCCCTCTAGTGAGCCCAACGTGAACTACTAAGGACCGCCCACTGACAATCATTACGTAATTTCTCTCTCTCCTCTGGGATAGACAAAGGCTTTCCTAGCACTGAGGGGAGGGGGGAGGGTGGGAGTGCTAGTGAGTTAGGCCCACCTCCCGCATGGCGCACCCACTGACCCCCAACTGTGGCTGCCGCTTCTCCCATCATTACAAATAAGTTTTACACACAATACTTATAACTAATGATATAAAATAGAACTCGTTGACTCAGATGAAAACAAAATACATATTCAGATTACTTATAGTACAACGGCTCACATGAACTAAGTTAGGAAACTCTACATAGACTACAGCCAAAGTTCCGGCCCTGACGATCCTAGCGAGAGTGGGGCATGACTAGGCGTTCTGTACAGCATGCTCACACTGGACATGCGTCACACCTCCCCCAAGATTTTACTTGCTCAACCTTGAGCTAAAATCTGACAAACACAGAACCCCATCAAGCCCCTCACACCCAGCGACCGCATGGCACTAAAACAAAGCTGAGTTTATCACCAAAACACATCTTATTATTAAAAAAAAAAAAAATCACATTTTATAACTCCTCCCAACAATAGCAAAAAGACACAATATCATGCTCCCAGAGCGAGCTTACAGCAGCTCAGCCGTTTGATAGTTCGTGGACTACTCAAACTCTATAGGCTATGACAAACTTATACAATTATCTATATCAAAAGAAAGAGTTTTTATATGATTTTTATATTTTAATATGTTTTTCCCGGCTGCACTATAAGGGCAGCCTATTTTCCTCCACTCAAACCCACACACCTGTGATAGCCTACGACTGATCATCCACCCTCGATAAACAATCCGCGATCACATTGTCACATCCAGCAATATGACGGATGTCCAGGTTATACTCCTGCAACATCAAAGACCACCTGGTCAGTCTCATATTGCGATTGTGAAATTGATTCAGGAATCTCAAAGGGTGATGATCAGTGTAGATAACCACGACTGGGCCATAGGCTGGAACATACACCTCGAAGTGCCTGAGCGACAGCACAATCGCCAGTAATTCCTTTTCTATTGTAGAATAGTTCTTTTGTGCAGCATTGAACTTCTTAGAAAAGAAACTTACTGGGTGTTCCACACCTTCATTGTCTGTCTGTAGCAAGACGGCACCAGCCCCTACACCACTAGCATCTGTTGCCAGCTGAAAAGGCCTGTTAAAGTCTGGGGCCCTGAGTATCGGGTGAGTACATAGCAAATGTTTCACCAAAGTGAAAGCCTTTTCACACTCAGGTGCCCACAAAAACTTTTTGTCTTTAGATAACAAATCTGTGAGAGGTGCCAACACCGTTGAGTAACCTTTTATGAAGCGTCTGTAGTAGCCTATCATACCCAAGAATCTCATAATCTGCTTCTTGGTTGTTGGGTGCGGAAATTTATTGATAGCCTGTACCTTGTTCTGAGGAGGGCACACCTGTCCCCTTCCCACTACAAACCCAAGGTACTGCACAGTGGCTTTTACGAAGTCACACTTTGCCAAATTTACTACCAGACCTGCTTCACTAAGTTTCCGGAACAAGGTCTCAAGGTGCTCACAATGGCTCTCAAAGTCGTCATCATAAATGATTACATCGTCCAAATATACGGTGCAATTTGGAATGTCCTTTACAATTTCATTCATCAGGTTCTGAAACGTTGCTGGTGCATTCTTAAGTCCGTAAGGCATAACATTGCACCGGTAGGTACTCCCGTCCACAACAAAACCACATACCTCTCTAGCACGCTCGGACAAAGGTACTTGCCAGTAACCTTTTACTAAATCTACTTTAGACAAAAAACGAGCATTACCAATTTTGTCAACACTATCATCAACCCGAGGAAGAGGATATGGGTTAGTTGGAGTCAAACCGTTTAACCTACGGAAATCAATACAAAAGCGTACCTTGCCATCTGGCTTAGGCTGCAGTGTTACGGGGGAAGTCCATTTAACTGTGCCTTTCTCTATCAACCCTCTACCGAGCATATACTCCAACTCATCCCTCAGAGCTGGTAGTTTTATGGGGGGCACACGGTACGGGATTGACTTAAAGGGTAGATGGTCCCCCACGTCAACATCATGCATAGCCTGAGTAGTGAGGCCTGGGTGTTCAGCAAATACAGTGGGGTATGAACCGAACAACTGACGGATAGCATCAAACTGCGGCTCAGGCAAATGAGCTATAGCCTCGTCAGCCCTTAGGCTCGAGTTCCCCGCCCACTGATCCGCTGAAACATGTTGATCCCAGCTATCCTCCTCTGAAGCTTGACTGTCCCCCTCTCCTTCTCCACCACGGCCGCAACAAGCCAACACAGGGACAGTGAGAGGCTCAGAGGGGCGCCTCACATACTCTCCTGGCGGTGCATCGCCGTCCTCGTCGAGCTCTACAGCTCCATTAGCACACGTTTGGAGCTCAGGGTCCAATAGTTGCAACCGACGTATATCTGAGGGTGCCAAGCGATCTAACTGCTCCCGGAGCAATGCATGACCTTCCCCGATACTGGGCTGCTCCCTCTGTCTCTCTCGATGTACATAACGTTGCTGTCGTGGAGACTCGTCATGCCCAGCCTCATCACTCTCGATGACAGGCCCAGGGGCTACTCCAGAATTAAGTAATGGTGCTAATACTGAATCACCCAGGAGAGCCGCCGAGTCAAAACTCTTAAAACCAACTCCTGCTTTAGCCTCCTCCTGTTGATCGTTCCTCCGCTGGTCTGAAGACGGAGGACTAGGCTGTGACACTTTAGCTGCCCGAGCTCGGGTGACAACACACGCCATGGGTTGTGTCTGGCACCGCTCGACCCACTCTTGCTCTTCCCTACTCACGTCGGCCGGCCTCTCGGCAACGACTAAGGGTAGAACCTCAGAAGCGGGCATTGCAAAGTCGTTGCCGAGAAGAAGGTCGACGCCCTCCACTGGCAGTTTCTCCACAATCCCGACATCCAATTCACGTGCCACACCATCCACCTCCAACTCCAACCGCACCAGCGGGTATGACCGAGTTGCATTAATACCCTGCACCACTACCACTCGAGCCGCGTTTATAGGGTAGCCAGTCAAGTTTTTCATCAGAGTCTGGGAAGCACCTGTATCACGCAAGACCTCTACTCCATGCTTGCGCCCCGCCCACATCACGCAACCCCGCCCTCTATGGTCGCAAAAAACATCCTGAGCAGGGTTCGAGCCTCCCAGGTGCTTCTGCATTGGCTGTGCCTCAGCCTCTGACGAACTGCCCCGGGCAAACTCAGATGACTTCGGAGACACACCAATGTTGCAGGCCAAAGACACAGCTGCTGTAGGTGGTTTGCTAGGACAGACTCTTGCAAAGTGCCCCTTTTTATGACATTGATAACACTCCAATTCCCCTTTGGGCTTCCCTTGGTACTGGGAAGGGCCCGGCCCCTTCTTAAATGGGACGGTGCTAGTCTTGTGGTCAGTCTTGGTATCATGGCTCTTGTACTTGTTTGCATAAGGTATATCACTAACTCGGGGGGGGTGGGGCGTCACGCCCCTTGTTACCTGCCTCACTACGCTGGGCAGACCCGCACCCACGAATTAGTGATAGCCGGAGGTCAGCCATCTCAGCTGCCTCCTGTAGAGTTTTTGGGTTCTTTTCTTTAATAGTTAAAGTCATTTCTGCACCAGTACACTTATAAAACTGCTCGAGCAGAAACAGCTCAGTCAACTGTTCGGCCGTCTCAGCTTTCTCAGAACGTGTCCAGTTTTTAAGTGCATCTTTTAAGTCCCGGGCATGTTCAAGAAAGGTCGCCTCCCTAGTCTTTGTAACACACCGAAACTTCAATCGATATGTTTCCGGTTGCAACTCGTATGCCCGTAGGATAGCTCTCTTCAATTCTGGGTAGTCAATGCAAGACTCTAAAGGCAGTGCATCATAAGCCTTCAGACCCTTACCCGTAAGTCTTGAGGAGACTAGAGCTGCCCACTTCTCTTCAGGCCAATTATGCTCCCTACACTTCTTCTTAAAACGATTACAAAATTCTGTGACTTCAGTTTCACTAAATACCGGCACCAATTTGACTAATTGGGCCAAGGACTGTTCTCTTACTTGGGCCGTGACACGAGTCTTATCTAAATCTAATTTAGCACAATATTTCTCTGAGTCGTACCTAAGCTCAGCCTCATGCCTCCTGGTCTCATCCTCTTGCCTCCTAACCTCAATCTCATGCCTCCTAGTCTCATTCTCCTGCTTTCTAGCCTCAATTTTAGCAAGCTCAAGTCTAAATACCATATCTGGAGACAGGCAGGAAGAGGGAGCTGCCACTACTGAAGGAGGGGGGGCAAAAACTGGGGAACCACCATGTGCACCACCCGAGGGCACTCCAATCTGCCAATTCTCATCCCTCTGTGGGAGAGTGCTAACCTCCGGTAACTGAGTGGACGGCACTGTGGGAGTTGAGTGAGAGGGGATCTGGGGAGGAACCCCCCCAAACGCCCTCTCCTCCGAAACCCCATGTCGCCCACGCAACACCCAGGAAATCAGCTCCCCCTTGGACATCCCTACTACATTGGAAATGCCCAAAACCTTGGCTATCAGGTGCAAGCCACAAACATCCACCCCAGTCAGCCTCTCCTCCGTCACGTGGTACCGCTTACTCACAAAAACTCTAGCATCCTCCTCACTGGTTACTAACGGCACACCTTCAAATGGCATCTCTCGCTCATCGTCAGTGCTAATGCACGACATACTGAAGTCCACAAAAAAATTCTCGAGACAAAAGTGTTAAACTTCCTATGCAAGCACTAATTACTAAATTAACTGGAGTCTCTTAAATGCTTTACTAATTGCCATACAAAAAAAAATATTCTTCAATATGCACGCTAAAATACAAACAAACAAATGTTGTACAACTCTGCAAAAATGTATACTGTTCACAAAATCCTAAGCAAGGTCGCCATTTGTTACGACCTGGCACTCGGGTACACAAGGGCTCTCAATCAGGACTCGAGTACGGCTCGCTGCCACAACGGAAACACACGATCCCAAACCCTGAGTACTGCCAGCCGAACAAAAAACACCAATACCCTCCAGAGTTCGATCTGCTATAACGGGGTATACAAGAACTCGGTACTAGTGTTCAACAACAGACTAATAAAGAGACAGGAATTATCTAGTCTGGTCAACAATCAAACAAAGAAGTAAGAAACAACAACACCAAAGAATAGTGTTGGCCGAAGCCGAAGTAATCCACCCTTGACTAAGAACTTAAGAAGTCCTCCACCCTCTACTTCGGATCGGCACTATTACGTTACGTAAATTAATAGTCCTTAAGCATCGAGCAAGGAATCTTCTGAAAAAAAGTTAAGATGCTTCTCGGATGCTCGTAAGAAGTACGTATCGGATTTTGAACAGCAATTCAATAAGCAAAAACACTGGCAATTAAATACTATTAAAGGTTTAAATTGGCATAAGAATAATTAAAAGAATATGCAATAGTAAATGGCAAACATTAAAAAGAAGTACTCCGCAAATGCAACGGCAATAGCCTACTCGGATTGTGCTCGTGGGCCACTAATCACTAAAGTAGCCAAGCGTGCAACACATGAAATCAATAGTGCATAAACAATATCATACATAAGGAAAGCTTCAATACTATTCTGTATCTACTAATCGAGTAAAGTCTAGCTGGGGTACTGTGGGCAAAAGGTAGCAGTGACTGAGCAATAACGGCTCGTAGCCTAGCGAAGTCCTCACAATTGTTTAAAGTATTACGTTAACACTAACAAGTGCACTTTGAGAAATCCAGATCCCTTGTATCTGGTTTTCTCCCGGCTCCTTGACAAAGTAAAAACAAACTGTTAATAAAATACAGGGTGGTTAGGCTCTTGCCCTCACGCACTGTAAATTATTAACTCAACACAGTCAGCCGCGAAGACAACCTAGGCTTCACTGAACCGAAACGAGTATGCAGGTTTATCGCTTAACCACTGCATCAAACAAAAACTCGTAACACAGAAAAGCCTTACCCCAGTCTAGCATTACCTAGACTAGCAGAAAAACAGGAATAATAATAATAACACACAGGGAAATGCATATACAAGTGCAACAAACATAAATCAATCCTATTCTAAGTTAACCCTTCCAAAATAGGCTATCTAATAGGCATGTATCTCATGAGAACTCAAGCGATAATACGTTGGCTGACTAGCTCTGCACCAACGGGACCATGGAAGTTAAAAAGGGTAGGGAAAAGAGGAGATAAGAATGTAAGGTAGTAGAGAAAGTTCACATCAGTCAGAAGAATATATATAGTTAGCAAGGGAAATGAGAAGTCGCTCTGCCTAATGAGTTCTGAAGAAAATATGGCTAGACTTCCCTTTTTATACCCGGCCCTCTAGTGAGCCCAACGTGAACTACTAAGGACCGCCCACTGACAATCATTACGTAATTTCTCTCTCTCCTCTGGGATAGACAAAGGCTTTCCTAGCACTGAGGAGAGGGGGGAGGGTGGGAGTGCTAGTGAGTTAGGCCCACCTCCCGCATGGCGCACCCACTGACCCCCAACTGTGGCTGCCGCTTCTCCCATCATTACAAATAAGTTTTACACACAATACTTATAACTAATGATATAAAATAGAACTCGTTGACTCAGATGAAAACAAAATACATATTCAGATTACTTATAGTACAACGGCTCACATGAACTAAGTTAGGAAACTCTACATAGACTACAGCCAAAGTTCCTGCCCTGACGATCCTAGCGAGAGTGGGGCATGACTAGGCGTTCTGTACAGCATGCTCACACTGGACATGCGTCACAACCTGTACACCCTGGCCAAGAGCTGTGTAAGGGCAAGGTCAGACGAGCGCGTTTTCCCTTATTTTTTTAGGCAATTATGGTCTGGCATCCTCTTAAGTAAAGTTGTATAGTATTTCAGTCCATATACATTCAGTTTAGTTGTCGATTCAGTCAATTTTCGATTAACAAAGTTTG
>JBAKBP010024569.1:0-34922 GCA_037953745.1 Lithodes maja
CATTAACTCCCGTCCACTCACCAACTCTCTGCAATCTCTCTCTCTCCGCCGCAATGTTGCATCTCTCTCGCTATTCTATCGCTACTATAATAATCAGTGTTCCTCAGAGCTATCCCAGTGCATACCACCTCCTTTACGTAGGGCACGTGGTACCCGTCTTGCAACTCAATCCCACCCCTACTCTGTGCAACTCTCCAACCCAAGAGTGAAACGTTACTCTCAAACTTTCTTCTACTCAACATCGGAGCTCTGGAACTCTCTCCCAGAATCAGTCTTTCCCTCTTCCTATGACTTAAATTGCTTCAAACTCCGTGTGTCCAGGCATTTTGGCTCGAACGTCCCTTGATTTTGGCCCTGTCACTCTTTCAACTATGGGGGAGGCACTCGCTATAGGCAGTTATGCCTTTTGCCTCCCTCAATCACATAGAAAAAAAAAAAAAAAAAAAAATTAGGTACAGGTTATCACATACTGTACATTCTACAGCTTTCGGCACATTCCTGACAAACATGTCATCTTTGCTGTGTGCTGTATTACTTTACGGTCGTTAAGTAATTTCGCATCTGTCTCAGACATTTTGTACAATCCCTGGATTTAAACACATTCCTGGCAGACCTCGGAGGTGCTGTAACTCGAAAACTATTAAGAATTGCCAATATGTTAATTTCATAATTTACATTCAATTATGTGTCAGGAATACATCCCCTGATTTTCGGCACATATTTCTGGAACACCCTGTATATATATATATATATATATATATATATATATATACTGTATATATATATATACCGTATATATATATATACCGGTATATATATATATATATATATATATATATATATATATATATATATATATATATATACAGTATATAATTATACTGTATATGTGTGTATGTATGTGTGTTTGTGTGTGTGTGATATGTTGTTGTTGTGTTGGAGGGAAGGTAGCAACTGAACGTCACTAATAAACCCTAGCGAGGACAGTTTTGTCAGGACTGCCTTTAGAGTCGTGGAATTCTCCCCGACTTTTTAAGGAAATTAATTGTGCATTGTAACGCTCTCTGCCTTTTCTCTGGGGTCACGTCTATTGCTCCTAGTAGTACGGGGATGGTTAGGTTATTAATATTCATCCTGTTTAAGGTGTCTTTAAGGATTGTTCTCATTGAGTGAAATCTTGGGCAATGCAGAAGAAAATGAGTGATGGTGTCTTCGGTGTTTCTGCACCAAGGGCAGTGTGGATCCGGGGCCAATTTCAATCTGTGTAGATGTTTGTTCAACCCGGAATGACCGATTCTGAGGCGCGTAATTACGACATCGATGTTCCTAGTTTGGGATCGTGTCCATGGATGGGGTGATGAGTCGGTTCTGAAGAGGCCTAAGTGCTTTTCAGGGAGGAGGTTTGAAAGCTCTGTGTCCCATTCTTGTCTTGCCCTTGTTCTGCTCACTGCTGATAGTGTGTGGATGTCATGGGGTAGAGGCTCGATGGAGGTTAGCTGGTGTCCTAGTTTGGCTGCCTCGTCTGCGATTGCGTTACCCTTAATGCCAACATGTGAGGGGATCCATTGTAGTTTGATATTTCTGGGCGAATTAAGTGTCGTGATGAGGATATGTTGTATGGTGTGGACTATGTTTCTATGCGATTCGGGATTGGGCGAGAGGAGTAGATGGAGTGAAGATTGGGAATCTGTGTATATTACTATATTCTGTAGTGGGAGATGTGATTGGCAAAACTGGAGTGCTTTTTGGATTGCAAAAAGTTCTGAGGTGATGTTAGAGTGGGTGGCAGCGAGTTTCCATGACTGGCAGATGCTTATCTCTTCATAATAGACGGCTGCTGCAGCTGATGGGGGGGATGGGATGTATGAGCCGTCTGTAAAGATTGGGGAGTGGTTTGTGAATTTAGTGTGTAGTTCGTTGAATAGGTGTTTGGCTTTGGCTGAGTCCTGTGATTTTTTGAAGGACGGATGTAGAGTTGTGAAGATCATGTTGGTTAGGGTTATCCATGGGGGGACTGGTGGAACTGGTGCTGTGGGTGCTGAATGGATTGTGGTGTCTGTCAGTCTTTGTAAAGTGTGAGCGGAGCGAGAGATGAAGGATGTTCGATATTCTTGCCTGTTTATGGGTCTGTTTGTCAATTCTCTGGTGACGGACAATTGTAGGGGATGGTTTTCTGGTAGCTGGGAAGCTTTCAATAGCCATTTGCTGTCTGTCAATTGTCTGGTACGATTAAGTGGCAGTAAACCTGCTTCGGCCTGGAGGGAGACTATTGGCGATGAACAGAATGCTCCCAGCGCTATTCGAAGGGCTGAGTTTTGGATTGTGTTGAGCTTGTCTAGGTGTGTTGGAGCGGCTGAACCGTATACGGGGCTGCCATATTGTGCTCTGGATATATACTGTATAGAATTTTAATAGCATTTCTCTACTGGCTCCCCATCTTGCCCCGGCCAGGTACTTCATGATGTTTAGACGTTTTGTACAGGATGTGCGGAGGTAATCAATGTGTTTGTTCCACGTCAGGGAAGGGCCGTCTAGTTTCAAGCCGAGGAAGGTATGTTCTCTCACTGTAAAGTCAGTGAAAATAGGCTAGCCTAAACAGACCTCGGATGCGGAAATACCCTGAGCCGAACAGGCCAAGTGGGATATCTCTATTGGTCTAACTGGTAAGGTGCCTGCCTCACACCCAAGGGTCGAGAGTTCGTGCCCCCACCAGGGCATGATATTTTCGTGAGGCTATTTCCGCATTTAACAAAGTTTACGTGTGCTGGTTAAATTGTTCAGATGGTTTTGAGTAAGATCGGAGCTCCATAAATCCTCTTTCGGGTATGGTGTAAAAAACCGATCCCCACAGGACAAGGAAGAGGATAGGAGAGAGCAGGGAGTGTTGTGAGACTCGATTGGGTTGGGTTGTGGAGTTGCCAGCCACCCAAGCGAGTTGCCAACTGGGCAGTTTGTAGGTGCGTGTAGCATCGCTCAGTGAAGTTGACTCACCATTCCCGTTCATCTCTCTGACGGACTCTCGGTCGATTCGGCTCAAGCTTGTTCCTCTCTGTTCGTTCCTCTCTGTTCGGAGCTTTCGCTTCCCGGAAGGTGAAGTAGTGTAAAGTCAGTGAAAATAGGCTAGCCTAAACAGACCTCGGATGCGGAAATACCCTGAGCCGAACAGGCCAAGTTGGGTATCTCTATTGGTCTAACTGGTAAGGTGCCTGCCTCACACCCAAGGGTCGAGAGTTCGTGCCCCCACCAGGGCATGATATTTTCGTGAGGCTATTTCCGCATTTAACAAAGTTTACGTGTGCTGGTTAAATTGTTCAGATGGTTGAGAGTAAGATCGGAGCTCCATAAATCCTCTTTCGGGTATGGTGTAAAAAACCGATCCCCACATCACTAGTTGAATTGGGGTGTTTTCGATGATTATGTTAGGTAATCTTGGAAGTCTTTTGCGGGTGAAGCACATTAGGGCGCTTTTCTGCTTGTTGATCTGAAGTCCCCATTCTGTCGACCATTCTGCTATCAGGTCTGTGGCTTCCTGTAGGTGGTGTTCTGCTTCGTGTAGGGTTGTGGCTTCACATATAATGGCTACGTCATCGGCGTATATCAGGTGGGTGGTGTGAGGTGTTTTGGGTATGTCTGACAATAGAGCATTGAATAGGGGTGGACTGATGCCTGAGCCTTGAGGTAGTCCTCTGTGATGGGGGTGTTCTTGAGATAGCGTGCCTCCTATTGCTACTTTAAATGTTCGGTGTTCTAAGAAGCTGTGAAACCATTTTAAGGGAAGTCCTTCAATGCCCATCTTTGATAGTTTATATAATATGCCTTTGTGGGAGGCTGAATCGAAGGCGCTTTTTCAGTCAAGGAATAGTATCAGCATTATTTTGTTGTTGTTGTAGGTTTCTTGGATTCGTTGTTCTAAATTGAGGAGGATATCAACTGTGCCTCTGCCTGGTCTGAATCCACTTTGTTCTGGTGACAGTTTGTGATGGGTTTCAAACCACCAGCTGAGTCGTCGGGCAATTATTTTCTCCAGTAATTTTCCTATGCACGATAGTAGGACTATTGGGCGTAGTGAAGCAGGGTTGGAGGGGTCTTTGCCTGGTTTTGGGAATGGGAGAATTACAGATTGCTTCCATGCGTTGGGAAATGTTCCGGTCTGCCAGCTTTTGTTGAATAAGGTTATAAGGTGATCTTGCCAATGGAGTGTAAGGTGCGAGAGGAATTCATTGGCAACTAAGTCAGCTCCCATAGCTTTTTTGGCGGGGAGAGATGATATCGCGTACTGAAGTTCGGGTTCGGTGATTGGGTTGTCAATGCCATGTGTCGAGGGTGATGATAGAGCTGTGTTTATATGACGAGTCAGGAGATCTTGATTGATTAGTGGAGCTGGAATGCTGTATTGGTCTTTGTAGAAGGAGGCTAGAAAATTTGCTTTGGCTGTGTCAGTCATTAATGCGACCCCGTTTTGGCTCAGGGGGAGGGGACAATGTTTATTTCTTCCTTTCATACTTTTTAGGAAGTTCCAAGTTCGAGTAGATGAAGTGTTGAAAGATAAGGTACTGCAGAAGCTTGCCCAGGCCTTTCTTTTTGCTTTGAGAATAATGCGTGTTGCGATACAATTTAGCTGTTTATATTTATAACAGTTATGTATGGTGGGTTGTCTCCGCCATGTGTACCAGGCTTTACGTCTGCTATTTATAGCCTCAGCACATTCTGTGGTCCACCAAGGAACTCTTGGCTTTGCCCCTTTCTTTGAGTGGTATAGTTTGAAGGCTGATGTGGCTGCTTTGGTAAGTGTCTGGGTGAAGGATGTCGTTAGTACTTCTAGGGATTGATTCTTTACTGGTGTTGTTTGTCTAAGGGTGGTTTGGAAGTTTTGCCATCCTTTGTCTGTTATTTTCCAGTGGGGACGAGTGATGTTGTCCGAGGTTATTTTTTGTGAAGTCGATGTGATATAGATGGGGAGGTGGTCACTTGCCATGTATGGGCCTAGTTTTATATCAACGTCATTGAATATGTGGGAGCCGATGCAGAGGTCTATTTTGGATGAGCGGCCTGTATGTGGATCTATGCATGTGCCCAAGGCGGGTGGTGTTAGGAGATTTAAATTCACAGATTCTAGAAGCACCTGAAATAACACTTTTCCTGAAGGATTTAGGGAGCCTGGTGGAGCGTATGGGTCCCAAAGTTTGTGTCGTGCATTGAAGTCTCCTAGAATCATGCATGGGGGGGGGGGGGGGGGGACTTGTTGAAAGAGATGTTTGATTTCTGTTATGGTGAAATCTTTGCAGGGGTTGTAACAGAGGAGGATGGAGCACCACTTTCCCGAGAGAGCTATCTGAACGGCCATTGATTCTATTACGTTAATGTTGTTGTTGTTGTAAGGGGTGAGTTCAAGTATACGGCAGGATATATTCTCACGTACCATTATGGCCAAGCCTCCTCCTCTCAGGCCTTGTAGTCTGTCTTCTCTGAAGATTGTGTACCCTGGCATTACTATGTTGGTGGATGGATTCAACCAAGTTTCGCATAGGCCTATTATAGTTGGCATGTCCCTATCTACAGTTGTTTTAAAGTCGTGAGTCTTATTAAAGATGCTTCTGGCATTCCATAGCATGAACTTTAAGGGTGGGGAGGACGGGTCCATTATTGAGGGAGTATTATAGCGACTGCATATGGCCAAAGCCGAGAGATTATGTCTGGGAAGGTTGTTCCTTTGAGGTATAGCTGTATTGCTTGAAGTAGGAGATGTAGAAGTTGTGTACCGGTACTCGTGTGGGAAGCTGAGTCGGCTGAAGCTGCGTTGGTTTCATCTTGGTGCGGTGTGCGTGTGTTTAATTGTGATTTTGTGGTTTGTTCAGATTGGGTTTGAGGTTGACGTTGGTGTTGATAAGTCTGGCATTTTGGATTAGCGGTTGCATTGGGTGTTGTGATGTTGGGGGACTGTGTTCCGGTGTTGGAGCATGGAGTGATGTCGTCGAAGTTAAGTTGGTGGGCTGTGGTACAGCGTTGAGTTTTGGGGCCATTTTGGCGTTGGGATCTGGGAATTGGTGCCTTGTGAATCAGGATTTTACCATGATTAGTCGGATTTATGGTGACCTCGTGTTCGTCTTCTTCCAGTTCAATGTCATCCTGGTCGGGGACTTCGTCTTCTAGGACTGAAAAGGGGTTTGAAAGTTTAGCATAGCTTAGGTCGTCTCTGACGGCTCTAGTGGGCTTGGGATCTGTTGTAATTTGTGTATTGGGTGGTGTAGACTTGGCATTGATAGGGTTAAGCTCACGTAATTGTCGGTTAACATCATTTAGTGCTGAGAGGTCTGCCTGAGCTTTGTTATGAATTTCTGCAGCTTTGATATAGATTGGGCACTCTAAGGAGACCACAGAAATAGCAATGGGGATTATTTTGGCATCTTAGCTGGTCAGAACCTGATGTTAGGGAATGGAATCCACTGCACATTGAGCATCTTACCTTGTTCCTGTGTGGGGATCGGTTTTTACACCATACCCGAAAGAGGATTTATGGAGCTCCGATCTTACTCTCAACCATCTGAACAATTTAACCAGCACACCTAAACTTCGTTAAATGCGGAAATAGCCTCACGAAAATATCATGCCCTGGTGGGGGCACGAACTCTCGACCCTTGGGTGTGAGGCAGGCACCTTACCAGTTAGACCAATAGAGATATCCCACTTGGCCTGGTCGGCTCAGGGTATTTCCGCATCCGAGGTCTGTTTAGGCTAGCCTATTTTCACTGACTTTACACTACTTCACCTTCCGGGAAGCGAAAGCTCCAAACAGAGAGGAACGAACAGAGAGGAACAAGCTTGAGCCGAATCGACCGAGAGTCCGTCAGAGAGATGAACGGGAATGGTGAGTCAACTTCACTGAGCGATGCTACACGCACCTACAAACTGCTCAGTTGGCAACTCGCTTGGGCGGCTGGCAACTCCACAACCCAACCCAATCAAGTCTCACAACACTCCCTGCTCTCTCCTATCCTCTTCCTTACCCTGTGGGGATCGGTTTTTACACCATACCCGAAAGAGGATTTATGGAGCTCCGATCTTACTCTCAACCATCTGAACAATTTAACCAGCACACCTAAACTTCGTTAAATGCGGAAATAGCCTCACGAAAATATCATGCCCTGGTGGGGGCACGAACTCTCGACCCTTGGGTGTGAGGCAGGCACCTTACCAGTTAGACCAATAGAGATATCCCACTTGGCCTGGTCGGCTCAGGGTATTTCCGCATCCGAGGTCTGTTTAGGCTAGCCTATTTTCACTGACTTTACACCTGCATGATATAGCACTGTGTCCGAATCGGTGGCAGTTGTAACAGCGCAGAATGGGGAATGTGTATTGGGATACCTGGTAGCTCGTCATATCTATTGCTACTCGGGGCGGGAGCTCGCCTTCGAAGCATAGCCTTGCTGCATCGGATTTTGATTTTTCACCATTCTTATACCTAGGGGGGATCCTCAAGACCTCAAGTAGCCTAGCTGGGTGTGTGCCTAGAGTTTTTAGTGATTTATAGATGTCTTCTTCTGACAAATCTTCAGAAACAGGGCTAATCTTACCGAAAGTGATGCCATGTTCTGCTGCGTCGGCTGGGGAGCGGGCCTTCCGACATTTGACTTGCCAACTGCCTAGTTGTGTCATGGATTCAGGTGAATCAGCAAGGTTATCTATATCT
The DNA here is from genome assembly GCA_037953745.1 of Lithodes maja. NCBI lineage: Eukaryota > Metazoa > Arthropoda > Malacostraca > Decapoda > Lithodidae > Lithodes > Lithodes maja. The sequence continues at coordinate 7,691 of JBAKBP010024569.1, forward strand.
TTGGCTAATATAGAGAAACAGAAAGCAGATCCCTTACCAATTAAGTGAGGGTGTGTGTGTGTGTGATATAACTAATTTAATAATCAGACAAATGCAGTCAGTAGGGTATTCAAGGCAAGATATTTATTTATGTAGTGTTTTACTGACATTTACTCCAAGTGATTGTACAGTACTGTGCGACATTTATGATTTTAACAGGTATTTTGTTAACGACTGTGCACCTTTTGTATATTATTCCTTTCACTACCAAATAACACAAACACACACTATTTTCTACACTGCAACGTAGGCTAACTCACACCCACCTACAAACATGTATTGACACATATTCATACACGCACAGCCATGCAGTAAAACACATACACACACACACATTCACACACGCATTAACACATACACGCACATCCATCCAATATAATACACACACACGAATAAAGTAATACATGACACACAGTAAAACACAAATACAATGGTACACACACACAGGGTAGGCTACATAATGACTGGTAGGAGTACATAACACAGTCCAGGCATCAGGTTACAGTATTACAGGATAAACGCAATTCATACATTATACACTCATTATATTTCAGGTGTATATAGTAAGCATTAACCCCTTCTGTACCAGCGACATCCTCTTAACATTATTCTAGCTACTATTAGACTATTTTATTCAGTTTCAAAAGGGCTTCCATCAATTAACAGGTTTCAAACTATCTTACTTAACCCCTTTGACTACCACATATCCTTCTTAAACTGCACAAAATTATCTAAATATAGCTAGAATAAAATTAAAAAGAGGTCGCCGGTACAGAAGGGGTTAAGGCATACATCAGTGTCTTCAATGTTTATCTAATGGATACACACGCACATATACTGACATAGCCTACACACACTAACACACATATACACAAACTGACACATACCCCAGAATAAGTCACACACATACACAATGAGACACACACACCACATAATAAATCACATAATCATAGTGGCACATACACACAAAACATTCGGACACACACACACAGGCATATTGATACACACAAATATTCAGGCAGGCACACATACTGACTTACTTGGTGGAGTTGACAGACTTGATGAAGTAGACTTGGTGGAGTAGACATCGTGGAGTTGACTGACTTGATGGAGTAGACTTAGTGGAATTGACAGACCTAATGTAAGTTGACATACTAGGTGGAGTTGATTTGGTGGAGTTGACAGACTTGATGGAATAGACTTGGTGGAGTTGTTGTTGTTGTTGTTGTTGTTCCCTAAGCTGCCTGGCCGAACAGCCCCGAGTCCCTGAGGAAGGCCATGGCCACGATCGGGCTTTCCCACAGAGCTCTCATTGAGTGTAGATTGTGTTGTTGGCGTAAGTGGTTGTGTGAAATGCAGTCTTCTATGATGTGTTTAATGGTATGGGGTGCTGTGTTACATCCCGGGCAGGCGTCGACAACGGAGTCATCCAGTCTCTTCTGATAGCTCAGGAGAGCTGGATGGTGGAGTTGACAGACTTAACCCTTGTCTAGTGGGGTGTTTTGGGCTCATTTGGGCATATTCATGCCCTCCTGCATGATAAATCAAGCATCTGCATGAAAAAAATAATTATTTAGCAAAAAACTAGGCACTAAAAGCTTCAAAATGAGACCAGAACGAGCTACGTAGCACTCGTGGTTCTCTTGCAGTGGTGCCACGAACATGGAAGTTTAGCATATATCGGTATATTTTTCCCAGCTATGCTCACTACTGGCTACACTGCCGGCCTCTCGAGAACACAGGGAACATGAGTTAATGGGCGGCGGTAAGCCCTGGGAGTCGGCTGTCTGGCCCGCTGCGCTCCCGGCCATTTGCACTCGATTTTAACCCTTTAACCCTTGTCTAGCGGGGTGTTTTGGGCTCATTTGGGCATATTCAGGCCCTCCTGAATGATCAATCAAGTATCTGCATGAAAAGAAATGTATTCAGCAAAAAACTAGGCGCTAAAAGCTTCAAAATGAAACTAGAACGAGCTACGTAGCACTCGTGGTTCTCTTGCAGTGGTGCCACGAACATGGGAGTTTAGCGTATAGCGGTATATTTTTCCCAGCTATGCTCACTATTGGCTACACTGCCGGCCTCTCGAGAACACAGGGAACATGAGTTAATGGGCGGCGGTAAGCCCTGGGAGTCGGCTGTCTGGCCCGCTGAGCTCCCGGCCATTTGCACTCTATTTTAACCCTTTGAAAGCCTTAATAATGCTCCTAACTTGCTGCAAATTGGTGCACGACTTAAGTCGAGCGCCGCCAATAAGGGGTTAAAAGCCTTAATAATGCTCCTAACTTGCTGCAAATTGGTGCACGACTAAAGTCGAGCACCGCTCTTTAAGGGTTAATGGAGTAGACTTGGTGATATTGACTGAATTGGTGGGGTAGAATTGGTGGAGTTGAATGACTTGGTGGAGTTAACTTAATGGTCTTAACTGATTAGGATTATTTTTTCTCCATCTTTCCTTCCAGACATATATGATCGCTCAACATAATGATGTTTACAGGTCTTATTGTAGATGACGAGTGAGACAAGGCTTGATGTTTTTCTGAGTTTTGGCATAAAATGGCTTGATTTTCCAAAGCTGCATCACCACTGCCTTGCTGTCTCGTCTCATAATTTTGGACTACACACTCTTTCACACCAACTACTGAACTTTTCACTAACTAGGTAGTGTAATGCACTGCATACTTGGAATATGGGAATATTCATGAAATATTAATGTATTGGAAATAACAATTGTGTTTTTTATTGATACACCAGAGTAGTAGTTGAAAGATTAGTGATTTTTTTTTTAAATGCCAATTTGGTGCATTGAAAATAGCAATTGTATTTTCATATTGTGTCAAGCTTAATTGACCACTTGCGAGTTGGGCTATACGGAAGTTGGAGCTGTAAACATCGATATCTAGTAGAATTACATACATTATGCGACTTCATAATGGATAGAAAGATTGCCGAGTTTCTATCTGAATTACAAATGTTATGCTACTTTGTAATGGATAGAAAGATTGCTGAGTTTCTATCTATCTAATTAGCTATTGCCAGACACAATGGCCACAAATGAATCACCCCATACTACTAGGGAAATGGAAGGAGAGAAAGAAAGAGGGAAGCGGGAGGAGAGGGGAAGGGAAGAGGGTGAGGCGAGGGAGAGGGAAATAGGAGGGGGAGGAGAGGAAAAGAGGGGTGGAGAGGAATGAGGGTGAGCAGAGGAATGGGGGGAGGAGAGGGAAGGGGAAGGAGAGGAAAGGGGGGAGGAGAGTGAAGGGGAAGGAGAGGAATGAGGAAGAGGAGAGGAATGAGGAGGAAGAGAGGGAAGGGGGAAGAGAGGAATGAGGGACAGGAGAGGAGAGAAAAGGGAGAGGAGAGGAATGAGGGAAAGGGGCAGAATAGGAATGAAGGAGAGGAGAGGAAAGGTGAGGAAAGGGGGGAAGGAGAGGGAAGGAGAAGAGGAGAGAGTCATAAAGTAGATGACATAGGATAGAGGTAGGTGGAGTAGTATTGGGTTACTTACACTGCCCCTCCACCCTAGTATACAGTCACAGTCACAAGTCCTGCCACACTAACAGTCCCTTTATTTGTCTAGCCATTGGTAAATTGTCATGTCCCCATCTTGATTACTCGGCTATTATAAAAATGTATTGGCAAAGTACTGTATGTTGATAATAAAAAAAAAATGTATGTTGGATAGGCTAACCTCCCAAGGCTGCCGACCCTCTACGGCCGAAGACAAAATCAACGACCAGTGGAGGAAAACCGGATGCCGGCCGCGGGGAGCAGTTTCGGGAGCCAAACCATAACAACCATCCCCTGCCCCCTCCCTGGGGGCACGGGTCCTTGGAGCGGCTTCGGTCGCGCCGGGAATTTCCACACCTCTCACACCACACACACACATCACACAGTTTTTCCTACACTGAGAAATGACTCTCCGGCTGTCATTTCTCGAAGACTTCTTCTAGCCGGAGACATTGAGAGCAACCCAGGACCCACGTACACATACATATGTCCAACTTGCTCAAAACCCATCACTTCGAGTCGCCATACTAAGGGTTCAGTTCTCTGCAATTCATGCGGGAACTGGACCCACTTCACCTGCACAACACTTGCCTCCAAGAAACATTACACAAACACCTGGACCTGTTCCTCATGCCCCTCCCTCTCCCAGTCAAATCCCTCGCCTAAAACCCGTCCACCTCTCCTCCCCAACCCACCTAACCTTCCCATATCATCCACTCCCCCCCCTAAAACCCGTCCACCTCTCCTCCCTAACCCCCCTAACCTTCCCATACCATCCACATCCTCAACTCAACACACCACACCCCATCCTAATCCATTCCAACCCCCATCTCCTGCTCTCCAATCCCCACCCCCACCTCACCCATCCCAACCCCCAGCCCCTCCCTCACCCCCACCCCCACCCCATCCTCGTGCAGCAGCACCCAACATGCATCGTGCACATAACATTAACCCGGGAGCTGCGGGGAGACTCTTAAGAGTTCCCCCGGCGGACTGCGGGAAGACTCTCCTGAGTAAGTAAAATTAAAAATCAACTTTTGACATCGAAAAAAAAAAAAAAAAAAATATTTTTATTTTTGTTTGGCCCCTGGGCCATGCAAAATCTCAGTCCTCTACCTCCCCTCCTTCCCCACTTTCCTCCTATCCTTCAGTTATCACCTATATTCCCTATTATTCCCTTATTCTGAGGTATATTTTCGTGCTAACATTAGCGAGTTGCAAGCAGGGTGTTGTCATCACTGATGGCAATCGAGTGCAAGAGAGAGAGAGAGAGTATCGATCGACTGTATCTCAGTGGCCTTGGGGGAAATTGGCGGGAAGGTAGCTTGCCTCACCCATACATTATACAACTCGCGGGCTATATCTCCGATTTTGACCATCCAAACGCTGTTTTCACTCGTTTTATTGTTGTTTCAGGTTAATACCTTTATAATCAACCCATAATAGGCGCATATGGATAATTATTAATGCTATTAATGGTACAATGAATATTTTAGTGACGGAAACACCTCAAATACGTCAGCACAGGGGGACGTTTTCAATTACCCCCGTGCGCACTTCAGAGGTTAAGAGTTCCCCCGGCGGACTGCGGGAAGACTCTCCTGAGTAAGTAAAATTAAAAATCAACTTTTGACATCGAAAAAAACATATTTTTTTTATTTTTATTTTTTATTTTTTTTTATTTTTTTTTGGCCCCTGGGCCATGCAAAATCTCAGTCCTCTACCTCCCCTCCTTCCCCACTTTCCTCCTATCCTTCAGTTATCACCTATTTTCCCTATTATTCCCTTATTCTGAGGTATATTTTCGTGCTAACATTAGCGAGTTGCAAGCAGGGTGTTGTCATCACTGATGGCAATCGAGTGCAAGAGAGAGAGAGAGAGTATCGATCGACTGTGTCTCAGTGGCCTTGGGGGAAATTGGCGGGAAGGTAGCTTGCCTCACCCATACATTATACAACTCGCGGGCTATATCTCCGATTTTGACCATCCAAACGCTGTTTTCACTCGTTTTATTGTTGTTTCAGGTTAATACCTTTATAATCAACCCATAATAGGCGCATATGGATAATTATTAATGCTATTAATGGTACAATGAATATTTTAGTGACGGAAACACCTCAAATACGTCAGCACAGGGGGACGTTTTCAATTACCCCCGTGCGCACTTCAGAGGTTAACATTCTTCAACTGAACATAGATGGCATCAACACAAAGAAACACGAACTCTCACACTTCATCAAACAACACAACATACACATTGCCATCTTACAAGAAACAAAACTCCGCACAACACAAAAAACACCCACATTTCATAATTTCACCACCATCAGACAAGACCGGGCTGTCGGCGGGGGCGGTGGACTCATCACCCTGGTACACAAAGAAATATCATACATAGTAACCAGTGTACAAACCAAATCCCTCCTCCCCCCAAATGATAACACAACAGAAATACAGTCAATGAAAATACGCACTGGCAACAACTCCAACATAACCATCATAAACACATACATCCCTCCCCAAACATCCCCTACAGTACCAAATGAATACAGACCACACTTACAACACATCACAAACACCCCACACATCATCCTGGGTGGTGACTTCAACGCCAAGACGTCGGCCTGGTTTGTCGACAACCCCGACACAGACAGAGGGCTGGTACTACAAAACCAAACCGATAACCTCATCATCCTTAATGACATCCATCAACATACCCATATTCCTCACCAAGCCCTCTATAACCCATCATCTCCAGACATCACCTTTTGCTCCCCAGAACTCACCCCCACAACAGCCTGGAGGTCAGAACCTTAGGCTCTGACCACCTCCCGATCATTATCACCACCAAAACCAGACTCACCCCAGCTAGCCACAAACACACATACACCAATTATAAAAGAGCTAACTGGGAAGCATTCACAAATAAGACAGAACAACACTTCACAACTCTAAACAGTACACCCATCACTAACATCAACAATGCTGTACACATACTCAATAAAACTATCCAAAACGCTGACAAGAGGTAACAGGAAAAGACACAACCCCAACTTCACACCAGAAATTCAAAACCTCATCAGACAACGCGACATACTGAAACACTCCCCAGCACCCCACACACAAGACATCACACAACAAATTCAAGCACTCAACACCCAAACTAACAACAAAATACAAGAACAACAAAAACTAAATTGGAATAACGTCCTACAAACACTTGATCACAAAACAAACCCCAAAAAACTCTACAAAACACTAAACCGCATCACACTTTCCAACAGCAACACAACACAATCACATGCTGCAATCACAACAACAGACTCTACTCCTTCATGTAAACAACAAGCACACACTCTCATCAATCACTTTTCACATGTCAGCCACCTAAAACCTCACAAAGACGACCGACGTGTCATCCGACGTAAGAGACAATTCCCCACAGACCCTGACTATACACCCTTCACCAATCACCAGACAAAGCATATCATCAACAATCTCAAGCACTCACCTGCCTATGGCCTAGACAACATAAGCAACATACACCTCAGACACCTGGGACCACAAGGCATACAAGCACTCACTAACATATCAAACTACAGCTATTCACACAACACAATACCAGAGTGGTGATGGGCTGGTCTATCAGAGTGAGAACTGAGCGATCTCTGCCATACCCATAGCTTACTCTGACGGTTCCTTTAACTTATATATTTTCTAGATCTCAAGTGACGGCGTCTTTTCCGTGGATTGACCTCCCAATCTACCAAGATTGGAAGCCAAAGCGTCACAATTTTCCCTTGCCCCTCAACTTTCTCTTCATAATTGCTGAGGGGCACAGGGCCCTGGGTGGGACTTTGGTTTCCCGGGCGTTTCTGCACCCTCCTCAGCTCCCCGCCATGGAGTGGCTTCGGTCACCCAGGCTTTATTGTGGTCGGCAAGGAGGGTTCTGTGGGGGCGCTCGGTTATGGCCTTGGAATTGCTCGGGGCCTTGGGGCTGTTCGGCCAGGCAGCTTGGGGACCAACAACAACAACAACACAATACCAGACATTTGGAAGCATGGTATCATCATCACATTCCCCAAACCCAACAAAGACCCCACGCTACCCTCCTCGCACCGCCCCATCACACTTCTTTGCTCCCCCTCCAAAGTCATGGAACGCCTAGTATTACAACTAATTACACCTGACCTACCCCTAGCTCCAACACAACATGGCTTTAGGCCACTGCACTCCACAAACACTCTTCTCACAGACCTTACACAAAGAGCTTTCGACGGCATCAACTCAGCTAGACCACCACACAGATCACTATTAGCCATACTCAACATTAGTAAAGCCTTCGATGCCATCCCCCGCCACAACCTAACAAACAAAATCTACAACACAAACATGCACAACAACACAAAAAGGTGGCTGGCCAACTTCCTAGCAGGCAGATGTGCACACGTATCTTTTGCCGGTCAGTCATCTAAAATCAGAAACTTTCCAAACGGAGTCCCACAAGGATCCGTCCTATCGCCCGCACTCTTCAATCTGTACATACACGATATAACTACACCCAATACGCCCCAAATAAACTTAGCCTCCTATGCAGATGACATAACACTCACATGCACACACCATGACCCAAAAAGAGCAACAGATCTCCTTCAACCCTATCTCAACACACTACATGGCTGGTGCACTACAAACAGACTTAATCTAGCCCCAGCCAAATCCACCGCAACCCTGCTCACAAGTTGGACAGGAGAACACGAATACATCCCTCAACTCACCATAAACAACACACCCCTAACACATACACACACACCCAAAATCCTAGGAGTAACATATGATACTCATATGACATTCAAACAGCACACCACAAACATTAAAAAGAAACTGACACCCAGACTTAACGCCCTCAGGTCACTTGCTCACACAAAATTTGGACACAACAAAGAAACTACCACCACAGTATATAAACAATACATAAGATCAGTGATGGAATATGCAAGCCCAGCCTGGGCTTCTAACATAGCTGAAACACATCATAAGACCTTACAGACTATTCAAAAGAAAGCCCTGAAGATCATTACAGGCTGCACAGCTACTTCACCCACAGATCACCTACATCAAGAAACCAAAATCCTCAAAGTCAAAGACCATCTGGACATGAGAGGCACTCAATTCCTGGCAGCAGCCTCCACGAACCAAGACCACCCACTAAACTACATGGCAACACACCCACAGACACCAAGAAATATCAAAACAACACCCAGCACACGGTATCACACACAATTATTGTTCTCTCTCCCTCCCTGCCCACCCCGAACCAACTTCCAGAAGCACATCCATACTCATATCTCTCACCGATCCATCCACTCACTCACAGACAACACGCAGCTGCATGCACGACCTCCCGAAATCCATCCTTCCGAATCCTCCCTTCCTCGCGAGGACAGAGTCCACCTGGCCAGGCTGAGATGCGGACACCATCCAGCTCTCCTGAGCTATCAGAAGAGACTGGATGACTCCGTTGTCGACGCCTGCCCGGGATGTAACACAGCACCCCATACCATTAAACACATCATAGAAGACTGCATTTCACACAACCACTTACGCCAACTACACAATCTACACTCAATGAGAGCTCTGTGGGAAAGCCCGATCGTGGCCATGGCCTTTCTCAGGGACTCGGGGGGGGCTGTTCGGCCAGGCAGCTTAGGGAACAACAACAACAACAACTTGGATAGGCTAGCTACCATATGACAGACATACAGTAGCAGTTTGTTTATTTTTCTGTCGAAAAATTGTCTATGTATGTATATACTGTATACTCAAGCACATACCCAATCGCTGGGGGTGGCCGACTCGAGACAGAGCCCGAACTGAAACAACATTAAAAGTTCCAATTCTTAGGGTCTGGGACCATTTTCCGCGTTCCCTCGCCCTTTCTCTGTCTGGAGTAGTAGGTGAATTATATAAGGGGAGGAGGATTCCTAGCCCCCTTCCCCCATCGGCTGCTAAGGGAATCAATTTACCGTCAGCTTAAATAAATCCAACTATACATAAATTGACCCTTATTTTCCTTCCTTAACCCTTTGATTACGGGCGACGTACCCATACATTTTGGTATGACCAGATGAATTGGTAGCACTGAGCTGCTCCGCTTGATGCCAGACGCTTCCATAAACTTCTAAGATTCCCCCCCCATACTGACTTAAAACTGTCTTTATGGTGTAATGATTAGTGTTTAAAATCTGTGTGTGGTAACCCAGGTTTGAATCCCGGTGCATTCTTTCACTAATTTCATTGGGAGGTTTTTGGTGTTGGAGTGAAATTAATCAAATAGATTACCAGTTTGCTACAATCATTGGTTATGAGAGGGTCTGTGTCCAAGCAAGAGGTGTTTTAAAAGCTGAAATTACTGGAAAACAGGGACACTTCTATGTGTATTTTGAAAAACTAGATACCAGGTGCGCATGTAAGGTTAATTTATGTTACAGGCCATAACTCATACTGTCTTCTAAATACAAAAGAGTGAAAGAGAGAGAGATGATAATTCTGGCAAAAATAGACAATGTTATGCAATTTAAGAAGGTCCAATGTAATTCAGAGGGTTTAACCTAACAAGTGCGCATGGGGGTAATTGAAAACGTCCCCCTGTGCTGACGTATTTGAGGTGTTTCCGTCACTAAAATATTCATTGTACCATTAATAGCATTAATAATTATCCATATGCGCCTATTATGGGTTGATTATAAAGGTATTAACCTGAAACAACAATAAAACGAGTGAAAACAGCGTTTGGATGGTCAAAATCGGAGATATAGCCCGCGAGTTGTATAATGTATGGGTGAGGCAAACTGCTTTCCCGCCAATTTCCCCCAAGGCCACTGAGACACAGTCGATCGATACTCTCTCTCTCTCTCTTGCACTCGCTTGCCATCAGTGATGACAACACCCTGCTTGCAACTCGCTAATGTTAGCACGAAAATATACCTCAGAATAAGGGAATAATAGGGAAAATAGGTGATAACTGAAGGAGAGGAGGAAAGTGGGGAAGGAGGGGAGGTAGAGGACTGAGATTTTGCATGGCCCAGGGGCCAAAAAATAAAAAAAAATAAAAAAAATAAAAATAAAAAAAATAAAAAAATTTCGATGTCAAAAGTTGATTTTTTATTTTACTTACTCTCAAGAGTCTTCCCGCAGTCCGCCGGGGGAACTCTTAAGAGTCTCCCCGCAGCTCCCGGGTTAATGAAATAGTATTTACCCGTTGAGTCCTGAATGTTGTTTGTAAGCTAAAGAAAATCATCTAATGGTAACCAGAATAAGATGAAAATTACGTAATCATGAATTCTACAATAATAAAGGGTGCAAACATAAGCACAATAGTAAAATAGAGCAAAGAAAATTAAAAGGATGCAAAAATTAAAAATCATTAATAGGAAAATTAAATAATATTGAAAGATAGATAGAAATAAACTACAGTATGACCATACAGTATAAGTAAAGGGTGCACAAAATAGAAAATATATCTAGTAGGAAATAAAATAAAATACAGTAGTTACATAATTATAAATTACTCAATTTATTAAGAGATAACAACCCATTAAACCATATATATCTACTGCTATGTAATACTTTACTTATACATATTAATAAATTACTGTCACAACAACTGTATAAACCCATTAACATGCAATGGTTAGTGCTATTAACCTCTGAAGTGCGCATGGGGGGTATGAGACACCTCACTCCTGTGCGGACGTATTTGAGCTGTTCCCATCACTAAAATATTCATTTTACCATAAATAGCATTAACCCACCAGACCCGGTTGGGCTCTGAGAAACCCATAACAAATACCCCCCGCGGAACCCGGTAGGGCTCTGAGGCTCCGGCAGCTTGAAAGCCTGTAAGCTTGGTGTGCGAGGCGTCTGTCCGACGCATGTAAACAACAGCCGGTTGGACCGACGCCGCGCATCTCCGACCACAAGAAGGAGAGGCGTCCTTGTTCATGTGTGGCTGTGTGTTATTGTTAAGTACCTGTAGTGAAAAGTAGTGATAAGTGGCTGATATCGCCACAAAGTTCTCTCCACGGAAATCGTTATCACAACTGAACCAGTTGACTTAGAGAGGTCTACTCAACGCCATTCTACAGGTACGAAACACATCTACCCTTGGGGATGCACGGAAATGCGGAAGCAGTCAAAATAACAAAGATACGGTAGCCTAGGCGTAGACGTTTTTCGGCCAAAATCCCCGGGTTTCAGGGAAATTATAGAATACAATAGCCGGGGCTGGAGGGTTAATACTTATCCATATGCGCCTATTATAGGTTGATTATAAAGGTATTAACCTGTTACAACAATAAAACAAGTGGAAACAGCGTTTGGATGGTCAAAATCGGCGATGCAGGCCGGGAGTTACACAATGTATGGCTGAGGCAACCTCCCAGCCCACCACTTTTCTCCACCTCTGGAGAGAGACTGTCGATCGATACTCTCTCTCTCTCTTGCACTCGCTTGCTAACAGTGATGACAACGCCCTGCTACCAACTCGCTAATGTTAGCACAAAAATAGACCACAGGAAAAGGGAATAACAAGGAAAATAGGTGATAACTGAAGGAGGGGAGGAAACTGGGGAAGGAGGGGAGGTGGAGGAGTGATATTTGGCATGGCCCAGGGGCAAAAAAAAAAAAAAAAAAAATCTGTGTTTTAAATTTTTTTTTTTCCCCCCTGACTCTTAAGAGTCTTCCCGCAGTCCGCCGGGGGAACTCTTAAGAGTCTTCCCGCAGTTCCCGGGTTAAGGGGGGTAGTGCTTGTTTTTTTTACCTATATATTTATTTATTATTTTATTTTTGAGTTTCCTTGCTAGACCTCTATCAAGCTTAAACAAATACCCACTAGACCCCCTTTCAAAATATATGTGTAAATTTTTCGGTAGAAAAATGTTCCGGCCAAAGGCCGATCCCTTCTAAAATTACAGGCTCGCTATCGCTCCCCAGGAAAAAATTGACACCTAAATGGCACGAAAGGTCTTAAAGTTGACAAAGAAATGAGTTGAAAGATCTAAAAATTGCCAAACTAACGGAACGAACGTCTTAAAATATCAAAACTATAATGCTAAACATGAGGGAGAAGGAGGTCCAGAAAAAGCGACTACCTCCCCCTTAATCTACAGGTGTTAATAATTCAATAGTTGACAAATAAATGCCTATACAGTTGCAGTCATTAACCCCTCCAATCCCAGCGACGGCTACTAACCGTCAGTAGATAAGTCACTCCCCAATCCCAGCGATGGCTAGGAGCCGCAAGTAATGTACAGTAGGGTCCCGCATAAAACGAGTATATGGTCGATAAACGAGGGCGTTTTATGCGATTTCGTTTTATGTGAACACAGCATTTTGGTGGCCCAATATCGTCAATGTTCACTGGAAGCGTAAATTTCCGTCAGGAGCGTACGATATTTCGTACGTTTTGTACGATATTTCGGCGCTCTATATGAAAACTCCTCGGATTTGCCCCACTCTGGCGGTGGACTCGTTTTATGTGATCACATTCGTTCTGATCGAAAATTAAATATTAATATTTTAGGTCGGTCGTTTTAATCGAGACTCGTTTTATGCGAACACGTTTTATGCGGGACCCTACTGTACTTTCCTTGTAACAGCTTGTATCAGGCTGTACCTGGTACCATGACCGTTTGAGCACTGCTCTCGATATGGCAACACTTCTCAGCTTATATAAGACCCACTGAAGGGTGGGAGAGCCAGTCTTGCTTCATCTCTTGAGCTGGAAAGTTGTTCTATCTTGCCATTTTGGCCACAGTGCTTGGGACTGCAAGGGACTTTTATTACTGTATCCTACGGTAGAGTACGGGTTAAGAAAGCCCAGAAGGTATTTTGCAGGGATCCAAGGTTTCAAATATGCCTCCATAACCCCGGGGTCTCTTGCTCTTTCACATTTAGTGGAGGAAAAGAATGTGTCCCACATATTCTACTGCATGTCATACAATGTGACTAAAAGGAGGAATGGCATAAAAAGTATTACTATGGTACTATCTTGTGTTATCACTGTTATGGCTGGTGTACTGTACTGCAAGTGTAGATACTGCTGGGGGAGTTTGTTGAGTCTTACTGAGGTACAGTTAGCATGTCAACTTTAACCACAGTGATAACATGATGGGTCAGTGTTATGGCAGGATTTTACTATGCTACAGTCCAACTGCTAAAAGACAACCCTGTCTAAGCCAATACAATGCAACGGAAAAGGACATTCCATTGTGTGTGTGTGTGTGTATGTACAGTTGGCCACATGTACTGTATTTGTATACACTCTGTGATTTTATGTATGGATGAAAATGTAGTACGATTGATTATGCATATTTTCTATGCAATATTTTAATAATATGATCAATTATAATGTAAAACTTGCAAAATAAACAACAAAACGTATACGAACACAGTAAAAAGACAAAATAACGAATCAAAATCACTATGTGGAAACAACGCTTGAGTAAAATAATATTTTATAAATAAAAGAACACAATCAATTATCAGTTTCTATGGAAAATTATTCTCGTAAGTCAACCACACTGTAGTTCCTTCCAAGGATGTCACAGGGTGGATGCACACTCACATGGCCAACTGTACTCGTGCATTAATATTTTTTCACCAACCAACTTTACTTCCAAACTCAATTAATGAAATCAACAAATACATGTGGCACTCCAAGGACTCGAACCCAGGAGACTCACACCGAAATTCCGCGCATTTATTCATTACGTTGGGCGGGTGCCCAACCCCGAAAGGAGTTGAAATAGGGGAGCTATCCCCCCGCCAAAGGCGGCTTTCTAGGGCCTTTCCTAGCTGATGCTGAGAGGATTGGGTTCTAGTCATGTGGCGATGGGCTGGTCTATCCGAGTGAGAACTGAGCGATCTCTGCCATACCCATAGCTTACTCTGACTGTTCCTTTTACTTATATATCTTCTAGATCTCAAGTGGCGGCGTCTTTTCCGTGGATTGACCTCCCTACTGCCAACCTAGAAGTTGGCAGATTGGGAGCCAAAGCGTCACATTTTTCCCTTACCCCTCAACTTTCCCTTCATAATTGCTGAGGGGCACAGGGCCTTGGGTGGGGCTTTGGTATCCTGGGCGTTTCCGCACCCTCCTCAGCTCCCTGCCTTGGAGTGGCTTCGGTCACCCGGGCTTTGTTAGTGGTAAGCAGGGAGGATTTTGTGGGGGCGCTCGTTTATGGCCTTGGCCTTGCTCGAGACCTTGGGGCTGTTCGGCCAGACAGCCTGGGGAACAACAACAACAAACGTGATAAACAAAAAGCCAAAAGATGACATGCTATTTGAAATCATTAAAATATATCGTTTCTGTTTTAACCGAAATATATTAATATAAATACAGTAATAGATTCTAATAAAAATTAACAATGAGTATCATGAGATACTTCTTACGACATTATATACCAGTGCTCTTACTATTACTTTGTCCCTTAGGCTGTCAAAAATGCATTCCTAAAGTTCCCTCAAACTAAAAACTGCCCAAATTTGTACATTTTTTGATAGAAAAATGTCCCGGCTAAATTTGTCTAAGTTACAGGCTCGCTATCGGTGCCCAGAGAAAATTTGACATCTAAACAAGATGAAACATCTCATTATCTTCAAACTAATGGGGCAAAACAGGGGAGACCCAAGAAGATCTCTCTAGGACCAAATTGGGTTAACCCAGTTCAACCACCAAACATCTCAAAATGAAGCGGGATTCCAAAGAGGGAAGTCCCAAGGTCAGAGGTCCAAAAGAGGGATGTGAAAGAAACGTCGGAAAGAGAGGAGTCCAAAGGAGAGGGAATGAAAGAGAGGGGTCGGTGAGAAAGAGAGGAAGGTCTGAGGGGTCTGAAAGAGAGAGGTACTGTATAACTGTACCGGTATGTATCCTAGTTATCTTTAGACGACTTCACCGAGCTTAGGAATGCCATCTCATCCAGTTACTACACTGTGCTTCATCCTATGGTAACGTAGGCGATCAGCGTGATGAAAAACGTGGCCAAGAAGACAAGGGACGCCACGCGATCCAGCGCAGCCGCCACCAACAACCACTCAGGGGCATAGTTGGGACCCACAGCAGTCTCAGCCAGCACCTCACCATCCTCTCCACCACCACCACCATGACCAACCTAACAAGGAAGAACGTTATTGTGGCTTATTCTTAACAACACAATAGTCGTCAATGAAATTGCGTTGCACTAGCTTTATTCCTCAATTAACTGGAAGCACACACTGTAATGGTGTTAAACTGCATTCAGCCTCAAACTCTAATCTTGGTGGCTCTCTCAGCCAAGGCACTAAGTCACAACTCTTTCCATATCAACACTTGACATGATCTTTCAATTTGTCTCAGCCTTGAGTCACATGATCTTCCCCTAGGTCACTTTCACTTGGAGTTATCACACATCAAAAGCACCATATTGAACAGGGGCAAATTCGGGGAAATGAGCCACGTGTCCATATAGCCAAAGCTGATATTGTACTCACAAACCATGCAACCAAAATGTCTTACATCAGTTCCAGAGAGTAGACACTGGTTTCATATGTTCCACAATAATTGGGGAAAGGGCATGTCTGGATAGATTGGACAGGATGCATCTCTGCAATGACCATCTTTTAGCAGGGGATTAAGGAAAGAATCATGATATAGGAGATATGAATGATAATCTGTGGTAAAGTGTTCTGAGCACTACTGAATTTTCCGGAAGATCTGGCGCTTAATAAAAACATAAGATGATGATGATGATTATGTTCTAGACAGTTCAGGTACTACTACCTAAGCATTGTGACAACTGTGTAACTACATTCAATCCTATTTTACTACAAGTGAATGTATTATCATTCAATTATACAGTGTCTCTTATGCTCAACCATTAGGCATTTACCAATCAAATGAGGATTACACAACTACAGTATGTTTATATATACTGCATAGAGAGAGATCCACCCACCTTCTGAGTATAGTCGTGGAGAAACAGCAGTGTAGCGAGTGGTCCGGTGAGCAGTGTCTTGACTATGGGGGGCGGTGGGTAACTGATAGCACCGTGGCCGAGTCTAAGAATAACTGCACATACCATCACACTCACCACCACCACCACAACCGTCTGACCATAAAACTTTACTGGGGGAGAGAGAGAGACATACCATACCGGATTACAATAAACATGTGAACATATAGTACACCACTTCACCACCAAACACACATACCACCACTACCACAACTATGTGATTGTATAACTTCATTGGGGGAGAGACATGCAAGATAATTGAGAGTACTGTACCACCACCATGACATACACATTTTCCACCACTATCACCACAACCGTCTGGCCATAGGACTGTACGGTCGCGCTAATAAGTCATGTCTCAGCTGTCATTACGTTTGGCTCGCTCTGTGCTGTATTAATGTCTGTCAGATGTTAAATAGGGTGGGTAAGTGTAGGAACATGTTAGTATGTCTCACTCAAAAAGAAGAAATCACATGTAAATATTGCTTACACCAATTATTGATCAAAACATAATTGGTGCCGAGATATCACTTATTAGCGCGATTGTACTTCCCTGGGAGAAATGCATACATGATATAAAATGCAGCTAGGGAAGTGGGTAATAGTAAGGGTAAACAGTAAGGTGGACAATATTACCAATGATAGGTAGTGAGGTAGCTAAGGGTGGCAGGGTTATAGCAAGGTACAACAGCTCCAGTAGGCTCAGTATTAATGCAGTACACCCCACCGTCACTCTCTTGGGGTGCGTCAGTGGCAGAACAAATTGAGTCAGCGTCAACAAACTCACCACTGAAAATGGAAATATATAAATTTTAGTTGCAACCTCTTCAGTTTAGACAAAGTCCAAAAAAGATCAAGGTAAATGTTTAATAACAAATATTTAGTCCAGATATCTACCTGTATTTCGGACAGTCTGAGAGATAAAACATTATCTGAACACCTGATTTACAGTTTGGATCATCATACTCATCACCTATAGGTGTTCTCAATAAACCCTCTGAATAACATGGTTCCTTCTTAAACTGCATAAAATCGTCTAAATGTCGCCAGAAAGGATTAAAATTACATAATTGTGTTGGAGGGGTTAAGGACAGTTTAGTTCAATTTACCACAGGCCGGAGCGACAACGGTGGCAGAATACGTTGGTGACTGTCGGGTGATGTTAAGTTTGAGGTGCATGGTGATGTAAGGCTCCGGTACACCCTCATAGGTTTTATCAAAACGACGCAGGGTGCCCCCCGTCAGCTGCCAGTGGTGCGACTCCTTCAGGAGGTAGTCGTGGCTAATCTGGAATAAGATTTTTGGTTTTCATTAGCTTTTCATTAGCTCTGTCTCGAGTCGGCCACCCCCAGCTTAAAAAATAAAAATAAATAAATAATACAAGTGATAACAAAAATAATAAAATAAATAAAATGGGGCATGTGCCCGAGTATATAGATAGATTAGCTTAATACTATCTGGTGTGAGGTGGATCTTGTTGGTCCCTCCTTGTTCCACTCCATTAATTTGCCAATTTTAATACAATTCACAAGTAAAATTAGGTTAGTCGAGCTCAATCTAAACTACCTAACTATAGTCCGTTCATTATAGGTAGGCCAAATATCGTAACTTCTAAACTCCGTGGTGATGGGCTGGTCTATCAAGAGTGAAAACTGACCGATCTCTGCCATACCCATAGCTTACTCTGACTGTTCCTTTTCTTATATATTTTCTAGATCTCTTCCGTGGATTGACCTGCCAATCTGCCTACCTAGAGGTTGGCAGATTGGAAGCCAAAGCGTCACATTTTTCCATTGTCCCTCAACTTTCTCTTCATAATTGCTGAGGGGCACAGGGCCCTGAGTGGGGCTTTGGTTTCCCGGGCGTTTCCGCACCCTCCTCAGCTCCCCGCCATGGAGTGGCTTCGGTCACCCAGGCTTTATTGTGGTCGGCAGGGAGGGTTCTGTGGGGGCGCTCGGTTATGGCCTTGGCCTTGCTCGGGGTCTTGGGGCTGTTCGGCCAGACCGCCTGAGGAACAACAACAACCTCTAACCTCTGTAGCTCAAAAAGGGTAAATTGGCTGTACATTTCCACACCTATTCCCTGACTAACCCATCCTAAATTGTAGAAGTATTAGCTTGATTACTTTAACCATTTGAGGTTATAGGTTAAGATTTTTGGCCTATCTATAATAAATGACCTATACAGTATCTATTATTTTTTTGTATTTTTTTTTTTTTTCCCTATTCGTGCTCTGTCTTGAGTTGGCCACCCCCAGCTATGGAGTATGTGCCTGAGTATATAGATAGATAGATAAATATCTACCTTTACATTAGTTGTTGTTGTTGTTGTTGTTCCCCAGGCTGCCTGGCCGAACAGCCCCAAGGTCCCGAGCAAGGCCAAGGCCATAGAGCGCCCCCACAAAACCCTCCCTGCTTACCACTAACAAAACTCAGGTGACCAAAGCCACTCTAAGGCAGGGAGCTGAGGAGGGCGCGGAAACGCCCGGGAAACCAAAGCCCCACCCAAGGCCCTGTGCCCCTCAGCAATTATGAAGGGAAAGTTGAGGGGCAAGGGAAAAATGTGACGCTTTGGCTCCCAATCTGCCAACTTTTAGGTTGGCAGTAGGGAGGTCGATCCACGGAAAAGACGCCGTCACTTGAGATCTAGAAGATATATAAGTAAAAGGAACAGTCAGAGTAATCTATGGGTATGGCAGAGATCGCTCAGCTCTCACTCTGATAGACCAGCCATCACCACATGACTAGAACCCAATCCTCTCAGCATCAGCTAGGAAAGGCCCTAGAAAGCCGCCTTTGGCGGGGGGATAGCTCCCCTACTTCAACTCCTTTCGGAGTTGGGCACCCGCCATCCCTTTACATTAGTATTGTGAATAGCTTGCCAGGTGATGTCTTTACTGTGGATAGAGTTCAATCCAAAAACAATTATAATTCAACATTACTGAACTTATTGTTCAGTCACTACTTTCCTATTTTAACCCTCTCCGACATGTGACGCAATTTTGAGCCTATTAGGGATACTTTAAAACCTTTGTTACCATCAGGGGTATTTAGAAATCTTTAGTTTAGTTACTTCAACCTCTGCAATTGTCTTTGAGTTAGTTGTGGGCAGAAAACTAATTTTGGAGAGGTAATTATAAGAGTGAGAGAACTCTATTTCTTATTGCTAATCTGGCAACCTCTGCGTCATATGAGTCTGAAGGGGTTAAGTTTTTAACCCTACTTGTTCTGAGGGAAGTAGTTTTGGATCTCCCTATTTCACTCCACTACTTTCAAGACTCTAAGATGTTTCACCCATTAGTTTGACGAAAAAAAATGCTTCACCCCATGCAGGTGATCATTTATTTTGGACAAGCAATTGTAAGACTTTAACTTAAAAGAAATCGGCCTTTGGCCAGGGTATTATTCTATCAAAAAACGTAGAAATTTAGGTTGGAGGGGATCTGGGAGGATATTTTTAAGCTTGAAGGAAGTCTGAAAGAATGTTTGTTAGCCTAGGGGACAAACTGAAATACATTGATTGAAAATGGTAAAATCAAGCATAATCTTCAATACCGGTAATAATTAAGCATACAGTAATATCATAACCCACAAGATGTCAGACCAGATAGTGTTAATATTTGACACAAGTTAATTTATACCCGTATTAAAATGTAAAACTTGCAAACTAAATATTATTATATTATATTATATTATATTATATTATATTATATTATATTATATTTTTCATCATATTTCATTATCATACAGTATCCTCTGCAATTATCCCCTGCAATTTTGTTTTCGGTTAGGCTATCACCCCTGATAACCTATTTCTGCGTATTTCAGCATATTTGTTTTCGGTTGAAGTTATTGAAGTGTTTTTAAAGTGAGTGAAGTGTTTTAAAGTGAGTGAATTGTTTTTTAAGTGAGTGAAGTGATCTGAAGAAAGTGACTGTCACCATGCCTCGCGCTTGTGCGAACTGCGCCGGTAGGTTTGGTGAGTCCATGTTTGCTACTATCGATCTTCAAGACTGCCGGCTCTGCCAGCAACGAGAGAATTTTACAGTGAAATTAGATGAAGCCTACAAGAAGATCAACGTCCTCACCATGAAGCTGGAATCACTCCAAGAGTTTGTAACACTCAACGTTGGAGTACCACAAACTTCAATTGTCACCGCAACTCCAGCAGCCACCAACGCCCCAACGTCAACTGCCAACAATTCAACGCCTACAGTAGCCACTTCAGCTGATGTATCCGATACTCAAGATACAAATAGGGACTCTCTTCCCCCTCAAGACAACTTCCGTGTCGTGAGGAACAACGTTTGCCCCAAGACCAGGAAACACATACCGATTACCGAGTGTCAAAACCGTTTCCAGATACTCGCAGACTCAGATGACGAAGAGGAAATAGAAGAAGTCCGGCTCGTGGGAGACTCGATGATACGTGGTCAGCTCACAGAGTTTTGCGCCAGGGCACCTAAGACCAGGAAGCGTTTTTGTATCCCTGGTGGTGGTGTGGATGACGTAGTTGCAGCAGTTGACGAAGTATCAAAGCTGGCCCCTGCTAATACAATGTACGTCATCCACGTTGGATCCAACGATGTGCAGCGAACCCGGTCGGAAGATTTGCTTTTAAAGTACCAGCAGCTGATCAAGTCGTTTAAGGAGAAGTCATCAAGGATCATCGTCTCAGGAATCGTCCCCCGGCTCGGTGTAGAGAGCCGATTTTACAACATAGCCACCAGCACAAATCGTTGTCTAGCAAACCTCTGCAGGAAGGAGAACGTGGGATTCGTCGACACCTGGGACAATTTCTACTACGATGACTATTTGTTTTCGGACGATGGAGTTCATCTGAACCAGGTGGGAGCAGCACGTTTTGGGCGTCTTCTCAACGATGCGGTGAAGGATTTTCGGAGAAGAAATCGACTCGGCACAGGACAACCAGGAAGGAGGACCGAAGACAGCGAGGACGGCAACCTACAAAGGAATTAAATACTAATCCGTCAAGAACCGCGAATTTGGATAAATCTCCACCAACACGACCCAAATTCAAAACCGTCAGGGATAACGACCGAGGACCGAGGACAGCCATGAATGTAAATGTAGATCCGACCAGAACCAAAAATTCGATGAAAGAACGTTCTGCGAGTTCTAAAACCGCAACTTTAAAGGTTTTCTATGCAAACGCTCGTAGCATACGCAATAAATTTTCAGATTTAGAGGAACTAGTGTTTACAGAAAATTATGATGTGATTGGCATAACAGAATCTTGGCTCAATACAGAAGATAGAGACTTTTTAGCAGAGTATTCACTTCCCGGTTATGTAATGTTTGAGAACAGCCGAATAAATAAAAATGGAGGTGGCGTTTTATTTTATATCAAAGAAAGTCTTAACCCGACCCTCGTGTCAAAACCTCAAATTGTGAACGTCGACACATCTTTTGTGCTAATAAAGAATAATAAAGGTACAAAAATAATACTTGCGTTAATATACAGACCTCCAGCTCAATCAGTGCAAACTGACCGAGAAATTTACGAACAAATTGCAGATGTAAGTAACTCACAAGATACCGTAATTTTTGGCGACTTTAATTTACCTGTGACCAAGTGGGGCGATACTCTTACTTCACACTCCGGACATGACTTGTATACGAACTTGCAAGAGAGTTCGCTTTATCAATTTGTTCGAACGCCGACCCGTGGTAATAACGTTCTTGACATTGTACTTGCAACAAAAGAAGAATTGATAGAGAATTTGAATGTTGGTGATGAATTCAGTAACAGCGACCATCGTACGATAATTTTCACTTTAAAGTTTACTAGTAACGAACCAAATAGTAGCATCGAAAAAGTCCCTAATTTCAAGAAAGCAAACTTCCATAAACTTAGAGCTATGTTTAAAGAAACTGACTGGAGCTTTTTAATTAACAATAACGACATAAATACATCTTGGAAGTTATTCGAAACCACTTACCTAAAAGCAGTGCAAGACTGCATACCATCGAAAATACGGCGTCCAGGCCATAATAATAAGCCCAAATGGTGGAATAAAGATATTTCAAACTGCCTGCTTGCTAAAAAATTTGCTAATGATAGATTAAAATCCTCACAAAATGACGAAGAACGGGTGAAATTTGTAGAGCTACGACGCAAAGCCAAAAAGTTAATTAAGCAAAGTAAAAAGACCTTAGAGTTGCATATTGCGAATCAAAGTAAAACAAACCCGAAAGAATTCTATAGTTATATCAGAAAGAAAAAAGTAGTTACTTCAACTGTTGGACCGTTAGTCGATGAAAAAGGAGAATACACCAAAGACGAAGTACAAATGAGTAATGCCCTCAATACCTTCTTTGCATCAGTTTTTACAACCGAAGACCTCAGTGATATCCCTACACCATCGCCGATTCAGATTGATAATTCAGATCTTCTAAGCAATATCACCGTTACAGAGAGAGAAGTATTGAATTGTTTAGATAAACTCAAAGTAAATAAAACGCCAGGACCTGATACAATCTCGCCTAGAGTTCTAAAGGAAGCTAAGAATGAGCTCTCCAAACCACTGACATTACTATTCAATAAATCCTTGCAGTCTGGAACTATGCCTGATCAGTGGAAGCTAGCCAACGTAACACCGATATTCAAAAAAGGCAGCAAATCCCTACCCAGTAACTATCGTCCAATTAGCTTAACCTCAGTTGTATGTAAAATGCTAGAAACGGTCATACGAGACAGACTCGTAAATCACTTAGAGGAAAATAACATACTTAAAGATACTCAACACGGCTTTCGTAAAAAACGTTCCTGTTTAACAAACCTCTTAGACTTCTTCCACGATATCCTCAACCTCTACGATGAGAGTAAAGCTGTAGATATTATATACCTTGATTTTCAAAAGGCCTTTGACAAAGTTCCCCACAAACGTTTACTGCTAAAACTAAAAGCGCATGGAATACAAGACGGTGTGTTGAAATGGATAGAAAATTGGCTCAACAACAGAAAGCAAAGAGTAGTCATAAACGGTAAGGCATCTAAATGGACCAATGTAAGTAGCGGGGTACCCCAGGGATCGGTACTAGGACCAATTCTCTTTCTAATTTACATCAACGACATAGATGAGGGTCTCACCTGCACAATCTCAAAATTTGCTGACGATACAAAAATTGCAAATAGCGTACTCTCAAAAGAACAAGTTGACGATATGCAACACAATCTAGATAAATTGTCATGTTGGGCCCAAATTTGGCAAATGAGTTTCAATGCGGATAAATGTAAAGTACTACATGTCGGATACCTAAATGAGAAAGCAAACTATTCGATGAATGGCACTCAGCTTAAGAATGTAAACAGAGAAACTGATCTGGGAGTAACAATATCGAGTAACCTAAAACCGAGTCAACAATGTTCAGAAGTTGTTAAGAAGGCAAACAAAATAATTGGCTTTATAGGCAGGTCATTTGAGCATAAATCCAAAGAAGTTATCCTAACCCTTTACAATTCCTTAGTCCGCCCTCTTCTGGAATACTGCGTTCAATCCTGGTGCCCTTATTACCAAAAAGATATAAACAAGCTAGAACGAGTTCAACGTAGAGTTACCAAAATGATACCTAGCCTAAAGAACAAACCATACGAAGAGCGTCTTAGAGAATTAAATCTATTTCCTTTAACCCAGCGCAGATTAAGAGGCGACTTAATTCAAGTGTTCAAAATCATCAAAGGCATCGACAATATGAACTGTAGTAAGTACTTCACTATCGACCAATCTAATTACACACGGGGAAACGGTTGCAAAATTATTGGTAAATCTTTTAACTCGCACGAATCTAAGAATTTCTTCTTCAATCGAGTTGTCAACTTGTGGAATGGGCTTCCCCGAAACGTTATAGACTGCAGCACCGTTGATTCATTTAAATTCCGCCTAGACAAATATCTCGCATCAAACCCGCGACTGACTGCGTTTGTAAATGAATAACTTTATCCTCCCCTCAGTTACTAACCCATATGTCCCCTACTAACTTCCTAGTCCTGCCACGTTAGTGGCAGGGCAGTAGTTCCCTTTCCAATGTTCCCTTACCCACTCTAAACCACTGTTTGGACACTTGATCCTCAGTGTTTTGGAGGACAAGCAGCCTAGAAGGGTCACTAGATCTGTTGTTGCTTGATTTCCTTTGTACTCCTTTGTACTCCTTTGTACTCCTTTTATTTTGCTTATATATGGGCTCTCTATTCAGTTGGAGCTTGTACGCAAAGTCTATGGCCAATCAGCATATTACATAGGAGGGCTCATCCTTTGAATAATATAAATAGCAATAATATTAATAGTAACAATAATAGATGACTAACCTTGCGAGTAAAGTTAGGATAGTTAAGTTCGATCTGCCACCCGTGAGCCGTCCATGAACCAAAGAAAACATGGCAAGTGTGAGAGTCGTAGGGCCAGTGTGTGAGGTCCATGGGGCACTCCACCCGAACGTGAGCGGGGGGCACCCAATACACCCAGCGACTGTCTACCATGGCGTGAGTGTTCCCGTAGTGGTCGATCTCCGTCAGGTCTGCACTGTGGATAATACATTTAGTACAGTGATCAATCTACTTCCCTTTCTTCAACTCTCTCTGTTTCTCTTTCAACACCTCTCATTATCCAAGTCTCTATATCCCTGCTCGCTCTCGCTCTCTCTCTCTCTCTCTCTCTCTCTCTCTCTCTCTCTCCTGGCCCAGTACACCCATAACGGTACATCATGGTGTGAGTGGTGCCGCAGTGGTCGATCTCCATTAGGTCCGCACTATATAATTAGAAGGGATGATGAATATAGTACTGCAAAAAATGGTAATTAAACTTGTATGTACAGTATGTATGTACAGCGCTCCCTTTCTATCTATATATAATTTTTCTCTCCCCTTCTCTCTTTCTAATCCTTACTATTTCAAAACAAAATAATCTCTAACTATCTCTCAACTTTTCTCTTTAACTATTAAAACCTCTATTAAACTTCTCGCTCTTTTTTGTGACTCAGTGCACCCAGTGACAGTAAATCATGGTAGGAGTGTTGCCGTAGTGGTCGATCTCCGTCAGGTTTGCTCTGTTAACCCTTGTCTAGCGGGGTGTTTTGGGCTATTTTGGACATATTCAGGCCCTCCTGAATGATCAATCAAGTATCTGCATGAAAAGAAATTTATTCAGCAAAAAACTAGGCGCTAAAAGCTTCAAAATGAGACCAGAACGAGCTACGTAGCACTCGTGGTTCTCATGCAGTGGTGCCACCAACATGGGAGTTTAGCGTATAGCGGCATATTTTTTCCCACTACGCTCACTACTGGTAGCACTGCCGGCCTCTCGAGAACAGAGGGAGCGTGAGTCAGTAGGTGGCAGTAAGCCCTGGGTGTCGGACGTGTGGCCTGCTGCGCTCCCGGCCATTTGCACTCGATTTTAACCCTTTAAAAGCCTTAATAATGCTCCTAACTTGCTGCAAATTGGTGCACGACTTAAGTCGAGCGCCGCTCTTTAAGGGTTAACAAGGCATCATAAACTTAGTAATGCACCACATTTTATCTCTCTCTTTCCAGCTCTTACTCTTTTTCAAACTATATCTTGACGTGTGTCGAGTAAAAGCTAAATAAAAAGTATGTAATGTACAGTTAGCCAAATAAGTTCTCTGTGATCTTATAGAGATAAATATACTGCGCATGATTGAATTCAGAGTGTAGTTTATTATGTAGTGGTTAATTCATCTGACTAGTCAACTGATAATTAAAAGACACCGCACTTGCAATTCACTCATACTATTTTAATTTAATTTCATACATACGATCACGATGAGGAACAGAATTTATGTGGGCAACTGTAGCCAGTTTATTTCAGCTGAGGGTAAAGTTAATCCTTTAGCAACTGATTTCTCGATACTTAATGACAAATATAAATCTACTCTATATCAGCGTCGTATTAAGGTCAAATTTTCATAATTAACAACATATTTCTCTACAAAATCCACGTAATATCTGAGTAACCAAGATAGTATCATGGCAATTTACCCTCAGCTGGAAAAAAAGAAGAGTATAGGCTACATTGGTAAAAAAAAATCAAACATTAAACAAATTACCTGTTTTTTTCATATAAATATTAGCTTCATTCTACACTAAAAACATTCCTTAACCCCTTTTGTACCGAGGTTATGCCTTGTGCTATTTCAACCCTATTTTAGACAATTTTATGCAGCTAAGGAAGGGTTTGTGATAGTTAAAATGGTTAATTAGATAGTTTGAATCCTTTTAATTGATATACCTCCTTCATAAGCTATAAATATCGTCTGAGAATTGCTAAAATATATTGAATAATAAGTCCCCGGTAAAGAAAGGGTTAAGTTTGATTCCCTTTGATGAGAGGTAGTGAAATGTGGGTCTGGCTAACCATGGAGTTTTTCAGGTGTTAAGGGGCCCACCTCGTTATTTTTCTCTCTCTTAACCATAACCATCCCCTCTTAACCCGGGAACTGCGGGAAGACTCTTAAGAGTCAGGGAAAAAAAAAATCAATTTAAAACTCCGAAAAAAAAAAAATAAAAAAAATAATTTTGTTTGCCCCTGAGCCATGCAAAATATCACTCTTCTACCTCCCCTCCTTCCCCACTTTCCTCCCCTCCTTCAGTTGTCACCT
>JBAKBP010024570.1:0-34920 GCA_037953745.1 Lithodes maja
CTTACATCAACTGCACATCATGCTACCCGAGAGTAGTTTTCGGCTTTTGATTGCATAATTTTCGGTCTTAATTTACTATTATACTTTATAAACGAATATACGGACTAGCAGCCATTTCTCAGATATATACAGTATATCCACTACTTTTTTCCCCCCGAACTATCTGCCAAGCCTCCCTACCCCTTCCTTCTTAGTGGACAATATTTGAATTCATTTCCCGAAACGGATAGGTCCGTCCTAAGCAGAATAAAATTATTTTTAAATTTATCATCACAATTTATAAATTATTTCAGTATGGGTGACTTCTTTTTCATTATATTCTAGCAATATTTATACTATTTTATGCAGCACAGAGAGCATGTGTGGTACTTAAAAGGGTTAAACAAGATAGTTGTGTAGCCTTTTAATTGCTAGAGTTCACCTCCTAAACTGAATATAATCATCTAATAGTAGCCAAAATAGAAAAATGTCATCGCCCGTACTAGAAGGGTTAATGTAAAGCCGTGTGATATGTTTGTATGTGTCTTAATTATTTACCTTATGGCGGCAGTCATGGAGATCATTTCAACCGCTGCGTTATTATATAATACAAACTCTTGCAGGTCATTTAACTATAATCAAGGGTGACTTTCTACAATCTGCCAAGTAGTTTGGAAAACTTACGTTTCTCCCTAATAACTGGGCGACTATATGACGTTTCGTTCCATTAGTTTCGCAATTACAAGACTTTTCGCCCCATTCAGGTGTCGATTTTGTTTGCTGACAAGTGATAGCGACCATGCAAATGAGGAGAAACCGTCTTTTGGTCGAGACATATTTCTACCGAAAATTTTATAAATTAAGCTTGAAAAGGGGCCTGAGGAGAATCTTAATTTTTACTTGAAAGAGGGTCTAGGGAGGCGGTATATTTATTATATTATATTAAGATTATAATGATTTTATATTGAAGGGGGTCTAGTGGGTAAACTTACAGAACAAAAATGATCAAAGATGGCAAACACAAGCAATCCCTCCAATTATAATAATATACACACACACCACAGAAACCAGGCAATATGTCGGTTCAACGAGTACTAACAAAAAACTCCAATGTTATCGACGGTGTACTCTTATTTGCCTCCCCCCCCCCCACCTCATCCACACACACACACACACACACACACACACACACACACACACACACACACACACACACACACACACACACACACACACACACACACACACACACACACACACACACACACACACACACACACACACACACACACACACACATAAGAACATAAGAAAATGGGACTCTGCAGAAAGCCGATTGGCCTAAGCAAGGCAGATCCCTGTCCCACACAACCCCAATTACAAAGCCCAATTATAGGCTCAACACTCTAATACCCTGAGGATCATCTTACCAAAACGTTTAGAGATTAACGCAGGATTACGGGGGTCTGCAGAGCGCTGATTGGCCCAACCCGGCTGATCCCCCTTCACACCCAACCCTTCTCGTCCATATGCTTATCCAATTTTATCTTAAAGCTCCCTACCGTTTTTCGTCCCACTATAGCACTTGGTAGTCCATTCCACCCATCTACAACTCTGTTACCAAACCAATATTTGCCTATATCTTTTCTGAAACGAAATTTATCTAATTTGACACCATTGGTACGAGTTCTTTCGCTATCACTGAGCTTTAGTACATTTGTCATGTTCCCTTTGTTAATCCCACTAACCCACTTGAACACCTCTATCATATCCCCTCTAACTCTGCGTCTCTCTAACGAATGTAAGCCTAATTTCTTCAACCTTTCTTTATACAGAAGATTTCTAATATTATGGATCATTTTTGTCATTCTACGTTGTACTCTCTCCAATGAATCCATGTCCATTCTGTAATAAGGACACCAAAATTGAACAGCATAATCCATATGGGGTCTCACTAATGACAAGTAAAGTTTTAAGATAACATCAGCAGTTCTGTTACTCACACTCCTAGAGATGAACCCGAGAATCCTGTTTGCCTTGTTTCGAACGCTTATACAGTTTTCTTCAAATCATTGCTAACAAACACACCTAGATCTTTCTCACAGTTCGAGTTTTCTAATTCCATATTAGCTAGTTTATATTTAACATTTGTATGCATCTTCCCTATCTTTAATACCTTGCACTTGCCAATGTTAAACTTCATCTGCCAATTTACTGACCATTAGTATAAGGTATCTAGATCCCTTTGGAGGCACTCTATATCTCTATCTGAATCAATTGTTCTCCCCATTTTGGTATCGTCTGCAAATGTACTTATCCTACTAGTTATACCTAAATCAAGGTCATTTATGTATATAACAAACAACAGAGGACCTAATACAGATCCCTGGGGGACACCACTTTTGACTGCTCCCCATTCTGACTTCGTACCATTTATGCTGACTCTCTGCTTCCTACCAATTAGCCATGACCTAATCCATCCCAACAACGCCCCACCTATTCCATGCTCCTCAACCTTTCTCATCAATCTCTCATGGGGGACTCTGTCGAAAGCTTTACTGAAATATAAATATATTATATCATATGACTTGTCATTATCTACTGCTTCATATACCTCTGAGACAAAACTAAGCAAATTAGTAAGGCAAGAACGTCTCTGAGTGAATCCATGCTGAGAAGAATTTATTAAATTAAATGTATCTAAGTGGTTTCTAATTTTACTAGCAATAATAACACACACACTAACACACACACACATCCATACCATGCTCGTGTACACGCAGTTGTCACTGTCCATGCTTGTCAGATATCTTTGGAAAGCTCGACACCAATGCAGTCAGGCGTCAATCGGCACCCTCTTAATTATTTCGTTCTCATTAATCTGACCATCACATCTCAGTACAGTATAGTCAAGCCTACTGGATGTATGTGCACATTTCCCCCTACAGTACAGCATCAAGTTTCTCACACAACCAAACTGTAGATACTCTTTTGTAAGTAGCCATAATAAATTCAAAGAGTCTTGTCAGAAAAAAGGTGGCGCTAGAGAGAACGAAGAATAAGCATTACATAACACAGATACAAAGACAAATAATTGCACAAACAAATGCCCCAGTCACCAGCTTTTGCCAACCAGGCTACTCAGGACTGTCTCTAAATCTATCCTGTCCATTATTCTCGACTTCCCCTATGCAACCACCCTTTAAAGTTCCTCAGATCCGCTACCTGCTCAATTGCTTCTCAGAGCCAACGACTTGTACCTTCCTCTGGGGTCTTATCCTAGGTTCCATTCTATACCCTTGAAGATTTTCCCAATCTCCCCCTCCCCACCCAGGGGTCCTTAATAGACCCAATTATGGTTTTCCCAGTTGGCCACCCAATAGGGGCCAGCTGTTGTCCCCGGGATAGGGTACCCTCAATTGTTTCTGCTTCATTCTCTTGCCCTAACTATGGAACACCACATTCCATCTAAACCGCATTTCGGTGCAGGTAACAAGGAATAACACAGTATCTGGCAACTCTTAGTACATACCACATTAACGAAGTCCTGGAATGTGATGGCTGAGGTGGATGGTGTTAGAGCCTTGGGACGCCAGCTGCTCCCTCTTGCTTACATCCACGGCCGCCACAAACTCTGGGTGGACCAGGGCGTTACGGAAGTCTGGCCACGGGATCTCTCCAAAACCCTCCAAGTCAAACTGTGGGACAAGGAAAAGAAGATAAGAGTTAATATAAGTTTCATATATATATAAACACACATGCATACACTATTTATTAAGATTGAATGGTGGCAGATTTCTTGGAATCGAACCCTAGGCTAGTAGGATGCAATGCAACTTTACCACTTTATTTTCTCTCTAGAAGAGAGAGAATTGGGAAACGTAATTATTAAATTGACTAGAATCCATCGACTCCCTGGATATTCCCCCCTAAATTGATTGTATGACTCGGGTTTAACCAGTATAGACCATTGGCCATAGTGAAAAGCGGTACCATCTGAGAGGGATAATAACTATATTAATTTTATACTATACAAGACATTGATGGTATACTTGTGATGTTATTTCGAGATGCGAATGATTTTATGTGAGCATCTGTTTCATCTACAAGACATTTGTTAATGTTGATGATTACAAGCTGAACCCTTCTCATGATTAGGGAACACCCCGTTCTTAACATTAATCATCCATTACAAACCACAATGTACTTGAATAAACTAATGAAAGCATATGGTCCTCCCGGGATTCGAACTCAGGACACCACACCCATAACATAAGCATCTAAACCATTACACCACCAACACAGTTGGTGGTGATCTGGCACCTGGACCACAACAGGAATCTGGTAGTAAAAGTGATCAAGTGCCACCCCACCCGTATTATGTATCATGGCCATGTGTTATTACCTCCACTGACCGCTGCCCTATTTCCCCAGCCAGCAGCCTTCTTGTGGTGAGTTTTCCCGTGGTGTCATAGGAGGGTTTTTTGTGGGTCAGTCCTGCGTGACGCCAGGTGGGGCCGCCAGGGCATGGAACTATTTTATTATATACATTTATTTGGTCAAGAGATTTATAGGTTATAAATGTTGATACATATACGTATATTGATTATATATATACATATATATATATACAGGTAGTTTAGTAGGTAAAATGTACAGAAATACTCTCCTTTTGAATACCTTTAGTGAAAAAAAAATAAGTTAAGCTATATTCATCAATTATTACTTCTCGTATTGACCAAATGAGAACTAATCTTATCAATATTTGTCACGGCCACGCCTTGGTTGCTCAGATTTACATTACTAGGTTATCAAAGCGGAATAATTGTCAGTTGTGCAAAAATGGTAATATTAAATATAGCTACCGGTACATTTAATTTGTTACCATATGTATTGTGATTACAGTTAATAAATATATTTTTAACAATAAAAGAACAATCAATGTAGTTCTTAGTTGCATACTTTCGATAAGCTACTTATCATCTACGAAACAGTAGCGGTACTAATAAATGTAATGATAGACTTAATGTTTTCATCCGATATACGGTAGGTATGATAAGGGGAGAAAATATATTTTGTTTTCCGTAAGAACATTCTTTTTACCAATCAGTTACTAAATATGTTCAAACTATTGAAAAAATCTAATACCGCACTTTAAATACTTGAAAACACACGAAACCTCCTGGACAAGGAACTTTAGGGGATTGTAAAGAGAGAGATAAACACATAATATTATATTAATGTACTGAATACAATATAATAACAAACAGAGACAGACGACTGGACGAGGAAAAAGAATCGACAGAGAAACGAGCATAATAAAAAAAAAATATATGCTTAAATAAATAAACATAAATTATATATACACTATCTATTCTATCTATTGCCCGACGCCGTGATCCCCTAAGGGTGGCCACGAACGAACCGCCCCCATGCACCTCTGTCCCCAGTCAGTCGACGCCCCTCCCCCCAACCAGCAACGCCTTCGTTCATATACTTCCTCACTCCATCCTTCCACCTCTCTTTCGGTCTACCTCTCCCTCTCTGTCCCTCCACCTCGCTCTCGTACACCCTCTTAGTCATTCTCTCACTTTCCATACGTTCCATATGGCCGAACCATCTCAAATTGTTCCTTTTCACACTTTCCAGCACATCTACCTCCACACCACACCTCCTTCTTACTTCCCTCATTAGTCTGTCTATCCCTCCATGTAACTCCGCACGCACTTCTTAAGTAATTCATTTCCACTGCTCTCACTCTTGGTCTGAGTCTCTCAACCAACGTCCATGCTTCGCTTCCGTAAGTCAGTGTCGGGATTACCACACTGTCATGCAAGGACTTCTTCACTTCCATACTGACCACCCTATTTCTTGTTACTGCTTTCAGTGTTCCTACAACCCTCTTCTCCTGTTGTACCCTCTCCCGCACTTCTTCATCCATAGTCCCATCTTTACTCAACACACTGCCCAGGATACTTAAAAGAGTTGACGATCTCCATAGCCTGACCGTTCAGCTTCACCTCACACTCTGTGACTTCACCCCTTTCGAAGACCATAACCTTGCTCTTCCCTGCATTTACCTTCAAATTCCGTTTCGCACACTGTTCCAAACTCATTTACCAGACCCTGCAACTCCCATTCATTATCACTCATCAGAACTGTATCATCCGCAAACAGCAGTATAGGTAGCTTCCACTCAATTCCCTCCCTTTTCAGCGATACACCAACATCCACTGCTCTTGATAGTATTTCTTTCACGACTCCATCCATATATACAGTAAACAACCACGGGGACATCACACACCCGTTTCAAACCAACATTTAGGTCAAAGAACTCGCTCTGCTCACTCTCCACACGTACTGCCGCCTTTGCACCCTCATACATGCTCTTCACTGCTTTCAGCAACTTGCCATCTACTCCGTATATTCTAAGTACTTTCCACAAACCTTCTCTATCCACTCTGTCATAGGCCTTCTCCAAGTCCATAAAGGCAACATACACCTTTTGTTTCTTCTCCAGATATTTCTCCACAACAAAATTCAGGGTCAAAATCTGATCTACACATCCTCTTCCCTTCCTAAACCCTCCCTACTCGTCGCCTATCCATTTCTCCGTTCTCACTCTCACTCTCTCGATCACTACCCTACTTTATACCTTCCCTACTACGCTTAGAAGACATATTCCTCGGTGGTTACCACACACTCCTCTTTCCCCTTTGCCCTTATATAGGGGGTCTATTATGCCAGTCTTCCAGTTATCGGATGCACTCCCCTTCTCCCATGCTAGTTTGCACATTTTCCATATCCATTCGATCACTATCTCACCACCATACCTCAACATTTGCCCACACACTCCATCTGTTCCTGGTGCTTTCCCCAACTTCACTCTTTTCATGGCTTCCCACACTTCTGACCTCCTCATCCCCACCTCCTCCTCCACTACTTCTCTTCTTCTCCCTCCCATACCATATCCAGCTATGTTTGCTGGCTCTTCATTCCTTACATTTAGCAACTCATTGAAGTACTCCCTCCATCTTTCGACTCTCTCTTGCTTCTCGGCTAGCATTCTCCCATTCTTATCTTTCACACCCTTACTGTTTCCCTTGCTACCTTCCCTAACTTTCTTGACTTCTTTCCAGAACAGTTTCTTACTCTCCCTCCATTTTACACTCAGATTCCTTCCAAATTCCTCATCTACTCTTCTCTTACTTTCCTTCACCACCCTCTTACTCTCCACGTACCTCTCACACACACACACACACACACACACACACACAGCCCGTAGCCTAGTAGGTAGAGCTCTCGTCTCACACACGAGGGGTCGGGGGTTCAATCCCCCGGCCGGGCGGAGACAATTGGGCTTGTCTCCTTTCATGTGTTAGCCTCAGTTCACCTAGCTGTAAATAGGTACCTAGAATAAGTGGACGACGTTGTGACGTCCCATCTGGGGTTGGCAAAAATGGTACAAGGCGAGATGGGTATCATATGGTTCACCTAAGCTGATGGCTACCTAAGCCTTCGGGCGAGACGGTACCGTCTATAGTGAGAATGGTACCATACAGATCCACCCTAAGCCTTAGTTTCCGTTGTCGCCAATTGGCTAAATACAGACTACACACACATCCACAGCCATTCCAACAGTACATAAAACACTTAACATGCATTTCACGCAATACATTCCCAGTTAAGGAGGCGCGATAATAATGAGCTTAGCTCGCATTGCGTGGATTCCCCTTGACGAACAAGTAACTGAGTAACACACACACAGCCCGTAGCCTAGTAGGTAGAGCTCTCGTCTCACACACGAGGGGTCGGGGGTTCAATCCCCGGCCGGCGGAGACAAATTGGGCTTGTCTCCTTGCATGTGTTAGCCTCAGTTCACCTAGCTGTAAATAGGTACCTGGAATAAGTGGACGACGTTGTGATGTCCCATCTGGGGTTGGCAAAAATGGTACAAGGCGAGATGGGTATCATATGGTTCACCTAAGCTGATGGCTACCTAAGCCTTCGGGCGAGACGGTACCGTCTATAGTGAGAATGGTACCATACAGATCCACCCTAAGCCTTCGTTTCCGATGTCGCCAATTGGCTAAAAATACAGACTACACACACATCCACAGCCATTCCAACGATACATATAACACCTACACATATAGGAGGCGGGAAATAACGAGCATGCTCACTCCCGCAATACAACTAGAGTAAGTACAACTAGAGCGCACACACACACACACACACACACACACACACACACACACACACACACACACACACACACACACACACACACACACACACACACACACACACACACACACACACACACACACACACACACACACACACACACACACACACACACACACACACACACACACACACACACACACACACACACACACACACACACACACACACACACACACACACACACACACACACACACACACACACACACACACACACACACACACACACACACACACACACACACACACACACACACACACACACACACACACACAGAGAGAGAGAGAGAGAGAGAGAGAGAGAGAGAGAGAGAGAGAGAGAGAGAGAGAGAGAGAGAGAGAGAGAGAGAGAGAGAGAGAGAGAGAGAGAGAGAGAGAGAGAGAGAGAGAGAGAGATTATGCAACTATATGCCTTTCAGTAAGTTAGTGAGTTTAACTCTACTCTCGGCATGTTCCAAACTACCTTGACCTATTTCAGTATGGGTTTTGTGAATCCGATCCCGGGTTTCTTTTCATTAAGAAATGGGAACTCATAAACGATGAGGTTAACTCAGAATTGTAAAGGGGCTTGATAGAGTAGATAGTAGCCATATAATAACAAAACATATACTGTACAGTATATAGTAAATATTATAACATGAATGGACATAAATACAACAGGCTATCATGGTTGGAGGATATATCAGAAACAAATCAAAATTAGTATATGTTTTCCTATATATATTGTGCATAGATCTATTCTACTTGTAAAACAGTAGGTTGTACAACATTTTCAAGTAGAGTAATTAAAATAAAGTAGATATTATGTTTCACAATCTGGAACAAGTGTACTACCTCATACATGTATATTCATCAGTAATATCTCCTTGGAAATGACCACGATGTCTTTGAGACTGTAATTATTCCTTATATCTGAACACCGTTTCCCCTGCCACCATGGTTGAGTGAGGTCCGACATCCCAGACGACTGAGGCAACACTCCACATCTCTCATACCACTGCACAATTTACATTTTACCTGCACGCACTGATTGACCCACACCACTCACACACTCACACACGCTCAGTTCACCACAGATTCTGCCAATGGTCGGAAAATTCGATTGTTAAGAGTTTTGTCGGCTTGACAGAGACGACTATTTGTTTTTATCAGTCTGCACAGTCAAATCACTGTTCAGTCGCCCGGACAAGTTTACATCTTATCCGTGAGTATATTTAAGTAAAGCATTGTTTTATACTCCTTTGTGTATTTGTGCATGTGTGTGTTCTAAGATTATCTCGCAAACAATAAAAAAAATAAATAAAATAAAAAATAATATTAATTATAACAAAAGTTGCTCAATACTTTCCTTTGGTAACTAGTAGCCTATCCATATAATATATTCAAATAACTTTAACTAAACACTGGGTAACGCCTCCGTCCCCAGCTCCTCTAATACCGAGACCCCCAAACATCAGCATGACAACTTTCCATTTGATATCCACCGAATGTGATGTACTAATTCCTGGTTAGCCTATGGCTTTACAATCACATTTTGGAGTTGATTTGGACGAACCAGATGGGAGATTCCTATATGCTAATATTACAAAGAAATAACACACAATGTATTGGCCGAAGGCAATAGACGGATAGATAGATAGATTATTTAAGTCAATATACCGTACACCTTGTCACTTTGTGAACTCATTACTTTAGGGTGCCTGTATATCTCAAGTTCTTCAGTTTGTTTCTTCGCAAGGTATCTTAAATTTACAAACGGAATATATAAAATCTGTTAAAACCTTAATTTTCTTAAAAATATATGAATTCGTTTACCAAATAAGTCAACTGATATATAATAAAATATAATGATGGAATAATCTTGGTATATACATATTCACCTATGTGATTTTTTTAGACTTTAATCATAATTTGCATGTATGTATCGAAGCTTTAAAATGAACGAACATATAAATACTACGCTTTTTTAATAGTAAGTGTTAAATTATTTTCATTACTTACATAATATCTTAATTGTGAATATTAATAAAACTTCCGTTAAGCCTATTTTTCTTGTGTGTGTGTGTGTGTGTGTGTGTGTAAATATATATAATATATATATATATACTGTATATATATATATATATATATATATATATATATATATATATATATATATACTGTATATACCGTTCAAGAAACTACACTTGTACATAGACTTTATGTATTTATTGTAATTATAACCCACAGACTATCCAATAAGTATTGTTTCTTTTCTATATTTAGTATTTACTTTGTTAATTATAGTATTATTAGAACGTTTACATGAACCAGAGTTATGAATATATAAAAATATACAATTTTTACTTTAGTAAAATACATTATGTTATGATTTGCTAGTCAGGAGGTAGCTGGAGTATCATAAGAAAGACGCCATTTGACCGACGAAAGGGTTATTAGAGAGCCATAGTCTTAAACATAGTAAGGGGCTCACCCTCCCGCTCAACCAATTGTTTAAATCACGATTAAAGTCTAAACCAACTATACAAACCATTGTTTTTGTATGTAGTTTATTCGTTCATTCTTGGTCTTGGCTAGAATAAATTGAATATAACCCATGCCATTAAAGAAGTAATGTATTCATATTTTTTCACCAACCAACTTTACTTCTAAACTCAATTAATGAAATCAACAAATACAGGTGGCACTCCAAGGGCTCGAACCTATGATATTTTTGTCAGAATTAATTGAAACAAAAAAGATTGGCTTTGAGAGGTTAACGTACAATAACAATCCAAAGCCAGGTCGTGAAACAGTGGGCACTCCCTGGGTGAGGCAGGTCTTATAATTATTGTTGTGTATGCGGGACATGGGGCCGCTTGATGCATTTTATACGTTGTCGTGCTTGTCTTATTACTTGGCCCACTACCTGTTTGGCTTGCTTAGTGTTTGTAGTGGGCAAAAACAAATATGCACTCTGACACTTGCAATATATCTCTCACTCGAGTTGTTACACCTACACCCCCCCCCCCTCCCCCACACACATACACATAATAAAGGTGCCATTATGTTTCCAAGTGCCTGCCTCATGCTTGATTTGTTTCCTGTAGCTGACCTGCATAGCGATTGTATCTCATGCATCTGCATCTCTCTCTCTCTCTCTCTCTCTCTCTCTCTCTCTCTCTCTCTCTCTCTCTCTCTCTCTCTCTCTCTCTCTCTGTGTGTATCGTGTGTAAGTGTGGTTCAAATTTCATTGAACAGTAGTGCCCTACTAAACGTGTATGCAAAACATATTTACCCTGAAACTCTATATTTAACAATATCAAATAAATAGGAGAATAGAGCGAGCTTCCTCAAATGGGATTACTTAAATTTTGAAATCACATCTTATTCGAATTTATCAGCAAATACACCAGGCACTCCAGCAACCAGCGTGTTCAGGACGCAGCTATTACTATGTGATCAAGACAGTCAGCATCAAAGAATTACAGAGTGAAAGGCTTTCAATAAAACGACATGGCACTGTCCTTATTTGTGTAGGATACATTTATGTTGGTGTTTACTACATAAGAACATAAGAACATAAGAACATAAGAAAATGGGAGTCTGCAGAAAGCCGATTGGCCTAAGCAAGGCAGATCCCTGTCCCACACAACCCCAATTACAAAGCCCAATTATAGGCT
Source organism: Lithodes maja (assembly GCA_037953745.1). Lineage (NCBI taxonomy): Eukaryota > Metazoa > Arthropoda > Malacostraca > Decapoda > Lithodidae > Lithodes > Lithodes maja. The sequence goes on from JBAKBP010024570.1 coordinate 11,891, forward strand.
CAACACTCTAATACCCTGAGGATCATCTTACCAAAACGGTTAGAGATTAACGCAGGATTACGGGGGTCTGCAGAGCGCTGATTGGCCCAACCCTGCTGATCCCCCTTCACACCCAACCCTTCTCGTCCATATGCTTATCCAATTTTATCTTAAAGCTCCCTATCGTTTTTAATCCCACTATAGCACCTGGTAGTCCATTCCACCCATCTACAACTCTGTTACCAAACCAATATTTGCCTATATCTTTTCTGAAACGAAATTTATCTAATTTGAAACCATTGGTACGAGTTCTTTCGCTATCACTGAGCTTTAGTACATTTGTCATGTCCCCTTTGTTAATCCCACTAACCCACTTGAACACCTCTATCATATCCCCTCTAACTCTGCGTCTCTCTAACGAATGTAAGCCTAATTTCTTCAACCTTTCTTTATACGGAAGATTTCTAATATTATGGATCATTTTTGTCATTCTATGTTGTACTCTCTCCAATGAATCTATGTCCATTCTGTAATAAGGACACCAAAATTGAACAGCATAATCCATATGGGGTCTCACTAATGACAAGTAAAGTTTTAAGATAACATCAGCAGTTCTGTTACTCACACTCCTTGAGATGAACCCGAGAATCCTGTTTGCCTTGTTTCGAACGCTTATACACTGTTGTCTAGGCTTCAAATCATTGCTAACAAACACACCTAGATCTTTCTCACAATTCGAGTTTTCTAATTCCACATTAGCTAGTTTATATTTAACATTTGTATGCATCTTCCCTATCTTTAATACCTTGCATTTGTCAATGTTAAACTTCATCTGCCAATTTACTGACCATTCGTGTAAGGTATCTAGATCCCTTTGGAGGCACTCTATATCTCTATCTGAATCAATTGTTCTCCCCATTTTGGTATCGTCTGCAAATTTACTTATCCTACTAGTGTGACGCACCCAGTGCGTGGCAACTTAACCTGATTGTACTCCTTGGTACTCCACTGTGCCGCCGCGGTGCGGTGCCGCTGTGCCGCTGTGCCGCTGTGCCGTGCTGGCTGCTTATATTGAGTGTGACAACGTATAACTATGTTCTTTGTATCTCTGCAAAGGTCTCGTCATGTGCTAACCAGTGGTGGGTTTTGTTTTAAGCCATGTCGAGACCTTCCATTTAATATGTAGTATCAATAGAGAAGTTGATAGATAAGACAATAGGAACTCAGAGAGAGAGAGTGAGTTAGACTTCAGAGCGAGAGGGTAGCAATGCGCCGCGCTGCCGGGGGGGTGGTTGCCAGACGTATGGACCGGTTGGCAGCCCTGCGCTTATAGCTAGGTGCGACAGGGTTGGTAGTCCATTGCCGCCTGCATATGCTGCCTGGGTTGCCCATGTTGTCGTACTGCACATTGCCTGGAGGCTCGCTGTGTGTTCCATGATCAGGTTGCCTAGAACCTTTGAGATTCTAACATCCCTTGCCCTCTCTCCCAATTTCTCACGGTTGCACTCTTTCTCTCTGACGACATTACTCTCATTTCATTCTTCTCTCTATTTAAATGCATACCCTTCCCTTGAGGTCCTAAAGGAGTTTCAGCACTCACCTCTCGTATTACTCTTAGGACAAGCATATATTTACATGTATTAGATTTAAGGGGTTAATGTGAACAGCGATCTTCTTGATGAGGATAGTTGGTGAACGTTCTACATGTTCACGAGTTATATGCCCAGCTCATCATCCAATTTGTGACTAGACTAGTGCCATGTGTAAGAGCCCGACCATGCCCAGAAGTTGTCTGTAGAGGGGCGAGGACTTAGCCTTGATTTGCCTACCGAGCCAGGAGCGAGTGCAGTACCAGAGACTACAGCTCGCTCGTAGTGCCGGTATAGTAGAGTAACGTAATTTATCTGTCCTTGTGTTCTCTGCAGTCTTTTCCTGGGTTCTCGCTTTCGGTGCTGGGACTCGTTGTTCCTGTGACTTGGCCTGCTAGCTAGAACACATGGGGATGATGAGTGGGTGATATCTTTATTTTACTATGCATTGCAGCTCTCTTTAAGTTTATGTATGTAACACTTTACAATACACATTACTCACACACTAGACAACACTATTAATACTTTCATGTATCAATTAACTGCACTGTCGTTTTGCTGCTGTTTCCGGAGTTCTATTGCGTAGGGCGCACACGGACTCAGAGGGGAGACAGAGTGAGAGAAGCGAAGTAGCCTATGCGGTAGTAGGCTACCGGCGCAGTACTGTTGCCTGCAACCTTTTAGTTATTCCAAGTATAGATTCATTATTACAATAAGTGACTACTATTTATGTTCCTTCCATGTGTATTATTAGGTATCTACTGGATCATGAACATCTTGTATGCTACATGCTAGTGCATGTTAGTAGGGGACAGTTATTCTAGTGCACGCGCTTTCAAGTAGGCGTGTACATTTGTTATTTAGCATTTCACTGTCATACCTTTAGCCTGCTTCTATTCTACATCATTAGAGGCTTAATATTAACGTAGTTTCTTGAGTATTGCATTTCTTAGTAATAACGTAACCTATAAATGTCTGAGGGAGTTTAGCCTCATAGCCTACCCCTGTTGTACACTTTCGCCGAGTTAAGGTACCTCGTTACCATAGACGATAACTCTGTAGGGCGTTGGTGCTTTTGTTGTCTGGAGCATATAGTATTTGGGACTGGAATCGAGCGTGTCGTTGTCACATAAGCCATTTCTGTCCTACGATCAAGAATCCCGAATATGTATTGCCGATCCAGCCGTAACAAAATGGCGACCTTGCACAAGATTTAGTAGTATCCTATCACATGTTTTTTGGAGAACTATTCTATGCTACCTAGTAGAGCTGGCTAGAATTTTCTTGCATATTGGAGGAATTTTTATTGTGTCATTATTGTATTGGTGGACTTGCAGATTGTTTCGTTGGGGGTGTCTAGAGTAGAGTCATTCAAGCATCTTTAACATTTTGTGAGTCGAGACTGCAATTAGTAATAAGCACTTTTTTTTTTTTATGAACAGCAATTGTATAACCAGCACTATGTCTAATGACTCATCATTTACGGGGGAGGATAACACGGTACAGCCTAGTAACCAGCAAGTACAACAGATGTTTAGGGAGGGGAGTGTTATAAGTGGAGAGAGGGATGCCCGGGCATTTTTGCAGACACCTTTGACCGAACAGCGCCTGCAGGCTATTGATTGTTACGGTCTTCGCTGTTTAGCCACGGTTTTGGGGCGGGACTGTCCTGACAGTTGGCCCAAGAAGAATTTGGTGGCATGTTTGTTGGGTGATGGCGATGGGGCGGTGGGTGGAGTGGGGTCTTGGGGGGTTCCCTCCAAGCCTCCATTCCACTCTACCCCTGAGCTGGGCCCTCAGCCAGCGAGTCTTAGCACGATGCAGCAGGAGGGTTCTCAAGGGCAAGCTGGCTTACCCGTAAACACGTCTCGGTGTGGATCCCCCATTTTGTGCTCTCCCCCCCCAGGCCTGTCTCCTGAGATGTTATTTCAGCTAGAACTAGCTAAGTTTAAGCTGCAGGAGACTCAGATACAACAGGCTAGTATAGAACGCATAGAGGTTGCTAGAATCCAAGCCAATCAGGATGCAACCAGGTACCAGGCTGAAATGGATGTCGAGAAGTCTAGAGTAGAGACCACGGGGCGTCATCTCGGTGGTGGGCACCGGGTTACAGACTCACTTTCGCATTTAATTAAGTTGGTACCCGCATTTGATGAGACAGCAGTGACTGAGTTTTTTGCTCGTTTCGAAAAGAAGTGTCGTGAGTATGACTGGCCGGAGGTTAAATGGGCAGCATTAGTTTCATCACGTCTAGTGGGTAAGGGGTTGAAAGCCTACGATGCACTGTCACTGGACGAGAGTGTAGTGTATGGACTGGTGAAGGAGGCTGTGCTCCGGGCCTACGAACTGCAACCCGAAACTTATAGATTGAAGTTCCGTGGCGTGAATAAGAAGAGCGACGTCAGTTTTATGGAGCACGCACGGGACTTAACAGATGCAGGTAATAACTGGTTTCGGTCCGAGCACGCAGAGTCGGCTGAGGAAATTAAGCAACTTTTCTATCTGGAACAGTTTTACAAATGTACTGGAACCGATCTAACGCTGAACATTAAGGAAAAATGTCCCAAGACAGTAGAGGAGGCTGCCAAGATGGCAGACTTCAGATTATCATTGATTCGTGGTTGCGGTGCCGCTCAGAGGGCTGAGTCAGGGCAGAAGGGGCGCTATACCCCACCCACCAGAGTTTTCGATAATAACAAATCCTATGACACACATAACCACACTAAATGCATTGCACCTAATAACACCTACAAACACAAGCCTCTCCCGTTTACTAAAGGTCAAGCCCCTTCTTCGCCCGCACAAGGGAAGAAGCCCATTGGGGATGTGAAATGTTACAAATGTCAGAAGCTAGGCCATTATTCACGTGAGTGCCCTAGTAACACTCCCGCTAAGCCGGTGTCATTGGTTCACAGTATCGGTGTGTCTCTGAAGGCTGCAGCAACTACCCGGGGTAGGTTGTCAGCAGCTGAGGCACACGCGGTAAAGAAGCGTACGGAAGGCTCGACACCTGTCCGGGACACTTTCTGTAGCCATCGGGGACACGGGTTTGTGAGCTGGGGGAGTGAACTACGGAGGGTTGACTTGCTGAGGGATACGGGGGCTTCGCAAACTTTGTTGAGGAACTTCACAGGGAAACCGATAAATGCGGCCAGAGTTGTTGTGGTGCAGGGTATAAATGCTACGAGGTCATACCCACTTGTGAGGTTGGAGTTGAGAGTGGGAGAGGTGTGCAGGGAGCTGGATGTAGGGATCGTTGAGTGTTTGCCAGTTGAGGGCGTCGACCTTCTTCTCGGCAACGACTTTGCGGTGCCCACTTCCGGGACTCCACCCTTAGTCGTTGCCGAGAGGGCGGCCGACGTGGATGGTGAGAATCGGGAATGGGTTGGGAGGTGCCAACAGGATGAGATGGCCTGTGTGGTAACCCGATCTCGCTCTGCGGCTCCTGCACAGCCTAGCACTCAACCTCGGGGACAGTGGAGGAAGGATCAGGAGAAGGTTGCTAAGGGCAGGAAAAGGGACATTGATTCTGCTGCACTTCTCGGTGATTCGGTACTTGGACCTATAATAAACACGGGAGTTGACTCTGGCCCAGATATGGTGTGTAACAAGGCAGAGTTGGGTAAGACTTCGCGTGAGGCAAGAGCTGTAGCGAGAGCCACTAAGGCAGTAGAGCCTACTAGCCGGGGTAATGTCTTATTACAAAACCATCTTGATGCATTGACGCCCAGGGACATTAGTGAGCAGCAGCTGCAAGACGCTAGCCTAGCTCGTTATAGCAATGGTGCCATAGAGTTGGAGGAAGATGGGGATGCGAAGCCGGGAGATTTCTTTAGGCTCAACAGGATATTGTACCGCAGATTTCTAGACCCCAAATCGAAGTGGGAGGGCGGTGCGAGGGTAGTAGACCAGGTGGTTGTTCCAAATAAGTATAGAGAGTCCTTATTGTGTCTGGCGCATGATGTGCCGGTGGCGGGTCATTTGGGGGTAACAAAAACATTGGCGGCATTGGGCAGGTTTTTCTGGTGGCCTGGGGTCAAGGCTGATGTCTGTGCATGGGTGGCTGGGTGTGCGACCTGCCAGACAACGGGGAAGCCTAACCAGACCATCCCGAAGGCACCTTTGTTTCCCATACCTGTCACCGGGCCTCCGTTCAGCAAAGTTGTAGTAGATTTGGTTGGCCCTTTCCCACCTACTAGTAGTGGCAATAAATTCCTGTTGACAATCATGGATGTGGCTACGAGATACCCGGACGCATACCCCATGAGAAACGGCTCGGCAAAGGCAGTTGTTAAAAACTTATTATTGTTCTGTTCCCGTTATGGATTTCCACGTGAGGTGCAGTCAGACCAGGGGAGCAATTTTACATCCAAATTGTTCAAGCAAACCCTTCAGTTGCACGGTATATGTTCTGTAGTGTCGTCAGCCTACCATCCCGAGAGTCAGGGAGTCTTGGAGCGGTGGCACTCGACCCTGAAGAGTATGCTACGCTGTTACTGTGCAGAACATGACACTGATTGGGATTTGGGTCTGCCGTATGTTCTGTTCGCTGCACGTGAAGTCCCAGGAGAGAGCCTGGGGTTCAGTCCAAATCAACTAGTCTTTGGCCATAATGTGAGAGGACCTTTAAGTATGGTGAAAGAGATCTGGGAGGGCGAAGAGAAGCCGGGGTCTGTACTTAAATATATCCTTGAGAGCCGGGAGAGACTTATAGGTTGCATGGCAGCGGCAGGTAATAACTTGGTTAATGCACAGGCGGTCATGAAGCACCAGTATGACGCCAAGGTGAAGCTTCGGGAGTTTTCGGTGGGTCAGGAGGTAATGTTGCTTTTACCTTTGCCTGGACACCCCCTTTCTGCCAAGTTCATTGGGCCGTATGTGGTGGCTAAGAAACTGTCCGACCTTGATTATCTCGTTGCAACACCTGACCGTAGAAAAAAACATCAGTTATGTCATGTTAACCTCATGAAAGAGTATGTGAGACGCCCCTCAGAGCCTCTCACTGTCCCTGTGCTGGCCTGCAGCGGCCAGGGTGGAGAAGGAGGTGGGGACAGTCATGCTGCTGAGGAGGATAGCTGGGACTGTGTCATTTCCGCGGAACAGTGGGCGGGGAATACTGAACAAGAGGCTAGGCAAGCTGTAAGTCACCTGCCTGAGCACCAGGGTGCTGCTGTCCTAGGCCTGTTCAGGTCATACCCCTCTGTTTTCGCCGAACACCCAGGTCTCACTACTCAGGTAACGCACGACGTGGACGTCGGTGATAATGTGCCCTTCAAGTCAGTGCCCTACCGTGTGCCCCCGGTAAAGTTGCCAGCTTTACGGGAGGAGTTAAAGTACATGGTTGAGAGAGGGATGATCACTGAAGGTTATGTGAAGTGGACATCACCCGTCACGTTGCAGCCAAAACCTGACGGCAAGGTGCGGTTCTGCATAGATTTTCGTAGGCTAAATGGCTTGACCACTACCAACCCTTACCCTTTGCCTCGAGTTGACGACAGCGTGGACAAGATAGGGAATGCAAAGTACCTTACTAAAATTGATCTTGTAAAAGGCTACTGACAAGTACCCCTGTCGGACCGAGCTAAGCAAGTTTGTGGTTTTGTGGTAGATGGCAAGACCTACCAATGTAACGTAATGCCTTATGGGCTTAAGAACGCACCTGCCACGTTTCAGAACCTGATGAACGATATTTGTGACGAAATCCCTAACTGCACGGTCTACCTTGATGACGTGATAGTGTATGATGACAATTTTGAAAATCACCTAAGGCACTTAGAGACCCTGTTTGGGAAGTTGCACGATGCTGGGCTGGTGGTGAACCTGAGGAAGTGCGAGTTTGTAAAGGCTACTGTGCAGTATCTTGGCTTCGTGGTCGGGTTAGGCCGGGTGTGCCCCCCCCTGAGCAAGATACAGGCTATCAATATGTTTCCCAGGCCCACCACTAAGCGCCAGGTCATGCGGTTCCTAGGTATGATAGGCTATTATAGGCGCTTCATCCGGGGATACTCTACTGTCTTAGCACCGTTAACTGATCTACTGTCGAAGTCAGTGAAGTTCTGTTGGGCTGCGGAGTGTCAGAGGGCTTTCGACCTAGTCAAGCACCTGCTGTGTACACATCCGATTTTGAGAGCCCCAGACTTCTCCAGGAGTTTTCAGCTGGCGACTGATGCCAGCGGTGTGGGTGCCGGGGCAGTGTTACTGCAGACTGATTCCGAGGGCTTGGAACACCCAGTGAGCTTCTTTTCTCGCAAGTTTAATTCGGCACAAAGGAATTACTCGACTATAGAGAAGGAGCTTCTTGCTATCGTTTTGTCGCTCAAACATTTCGAAGTTTATGTTCCAGCCTACGGCCCGGTAGTGACGATTTATACGGACCATCATCCCTTGAAATTCCTAAATCAGTTTCACAATCGGAATATGCGGTTGACCAGGTGGTCCCTAATGCTCCAAGAGTATAATCTCAACATTCAGCATATTGCCGGGAGTGAGAACGTGATAGCAGATTGTCTATCAAGGGTTGATGATCCAGGATAGTCGTGCACGGTGTGTGGGTTGAGCAGGAGTAAAATTAGGCTATCATAACGCCGTCCAAAAAGATTATAAAACAATAAAATAAACGAGAATTTTTTTTTTTAGTTTTGTAAGTCTTTATTGTTGTAGCATGATGCATGCAATATTGTGTTTTATGTATAATTCACACTTCAGTTGTTGTGCACCTTTTGCAATTAGTGGCAGCTAAGGGTAGCAGGTCGGTTGGTTGCCTGTCAGATTTTGATAATGCTTCTAAGGTCGATTATCTAAAATCTTGGGGGGGCTGTGACGCACCCAGTGCGTGGCAACTTAACCTGATTGTACTCCTTGGTACTCCACTGTGCCGCCGCGGTGCGGTGCCGCGGTGCCGCTGTGCCGCTGTGCCGTGCTGGCTGCTTATATTGAGTGTGACAACGTATAACTATGTTCTTTGTATCTCTGCAAAGGTCTCGTCATGTGCTAACCAGTGGTGGGTTTTGTTTTAAGCCATGTCGAGACCTTCCATTTAATATGTAGTATCAATAGAGAAGTTGATAGATAAGACAATAGGAACTCAGAGAGAGAGAGTGAGTTAGACTTCAGAGCGAGAGGGTAGCAATGCGCCGCGCTGCCGGGGGGGTGGTTGCCAGACGTATGGACCGGTTGGCAGACCTGCGCTTATAGCTAGGTGCGACAGGGTTGGTAGTCCATTGCCGCCTGCATATGCTGCCTGGGTTGCCCATGTTGTCGTACTGCACATTGCCTGGAGGCTCGCTGTGTGTTCCATGATCAGGTTGCCTAGAACCTTTGAGATTCTAACATCCCTTGCCCTCTCTCCCAATTCCTCACGGTTGCACTCTTTCTCTCTGACGACATTACTCTCATTTCATTCTTCTCTCTATTTAAATGCATACCCTTCCCTTGAGGTCCTAAAGGAGTTTCAGCACTCACCTCTCGTATTACTCTTAGGACAAGCATATATTTACATGTATTAGATTTAAGGGGTTAATGTGAACAGCGATCTTCTTGATGAGGATAGTTGGTGAACGTTCTACATGTTCACGAGTTATATGCCCAGCTCATCATCCAATTTGTGACTAGACTAGTGCCATGTGTAAGAGCCCGACCATGCCCAGAAGTTGTCTGTAGAGGGGCGAGGACTTAGCCTTGATTTGCCTACCGAGCCAGGAGCGAGTGCAGTACCAGAGACTACAGCTCGCTCGTAGTGCCGGTATAGTAGAGTAACGTAATTTATCTGTCCTTGTGTTCTCTGCAGTCTTTTCCTGGGTTCTCGCTTTCGGTGCTGGGACTCGTTGTTCCTGTGACTTGGCCTGCTAGCTAGAACACATGGGGATGATGAGTGGGTGATATCTTTATTTTACTATGCATTGCAGCTCTCTTTAAGTTTATGTATGTAACACTTTACAATACACATTACTCACACACTAGACAACACTATTAATACTTTCATGTATCAATTAACTGCACTGTCGTTTTGCTGCTGTTTCCGGAGTTCTATTGCGTAGGGCGCACACGGACTCAGAGGGGAGACAGAGTGAGAGAAGCGAAGTAGCCTATGCGGTAGTAGGCTACCGGCGCAGTACTGTTGCCTGCAACCTTTTAGTTATTCCAAGTATAGATTCATTATTACAATAAGTGACTACTATTTATGTTCCTTCCATGTGTATTATTAGGTATCTACTGGATCATGAACATCTTGTATGCTACATGCTAGTGCATGTTAGTAGGGGACAGTTATTCTAGTGCACGCGCTTTCAAGTAGGCGTGTACATTTGTTATTTAGCATTTCACTGTCATACCTTTAGCCTGCTTCTATTCTACATCATTAGAGGCTTAATATTAACGTAGTTTCTTGAGTATTGCATTTCTTAGTAATAACGTAACCTATAAATGTCTGAGGGAGTTTAGCCTCATAGCCTACCCCTGTTGTACACTTTCGCCGAGTTAAGGTACCTCGTTACCATAGACGATAACTCTGTAGGGCGTTGGTGCTTTTGTTGTCTGGAGCATATAGTATTTGGGACTGGAATCGAGCGTGTCGTTGTCACATAAGCCATTTCTGTCCTACGATCAAGAATCCCGAATATGTATTGCCGATCCAGCCGTAACACTAGTTATACCTAAATCAAGGTCATTTATGTATATAACAAACAACAGAGGACCTAATACAGATCCCTGGGGGACACCACTTTTGACTGCTCCCCATTCTGACTTCGTACCATTTATGCTGACTCTCTGCTTCCTACCAATTAGCCATGACCTAATCCATCCCAACAACGCCCCACCTATTCCATGCGCCTCAACCTTTCTCATCAATCTCTCATGGGGAACTCTGTCGAAAGCTTTACTGAAATCTAAATATATTATATCATATGACTTGTCATTATCTACTGCTTCATATACCTCTGAGAAAAAACTAAGCAAATTAGTAAGGCAAGAACGTCCCTGAGTGAATCCATGCTGAGAAGAATTTATTAAATTAAATGTATCTAAGTGGTTTCTAATTTTACTAGCAATAATTGACTCTAGTAGCTTTCCTATGATTGATGTAAGACTAATGGGACGGTAATTGGATGCTATTGATTTGTCACCTTTTTTGAAGATCGGAACTACGTTTGCAAGCTTCCAAGCTTCTGGAACTATACCTGTCTCCAATGACTTGTTAAATAAAAATGTTAATGGGTAACTTAACTCATCCCTACATTCTTTTAATACTCTAGTATATACCTCATCAGGACCAGGCGATTTATGAGGTTTCAGTCTGTCAATTTCCTTAAGCACATCATTTCTACTTATAGTAACCGTACTTAACCTATTTTCTATACTATCGCTATATACCTTACGGACTTCTGGAAACTGTGCCAAATTTTCATTAGTGAAAACGGAAAGAAATTGACTATTTAATGTACTGCACATTTCTAAATCATTTTCTGTCATTTCTCCTATCGAAGTTTTAAGGGGACCAATTACATCTCTAACCTTGGATTTATATAGTTGGTAAAAAGCTTTAGGATTATTTTTTGAGTCATTGGCAACCTTGATTTCATAATTTCTTTGTTCTTTCCTAATATCCTTTTTTACCTGTCTTGATAGATTCTGATAGTAAGCAAGTAGGTGAATTTCGCCTTTCCTAATCTTTCTATATATTCCTCTCTTTTGTCCTAGAAGATCTAATAGTCTATTATTCATCCATTTGGGTTGGTTCTGTGTTGATCTAAATTTTCTTTTGGGGATGTATTTATTTTGTGCATTGAATACTGACTTGATAAAATTATCGTATGTATCTACCAAGGTTGACGTCTCTTCCTGACTTAAGATGACAGGTGCCTGAGAAGGGGTACACTCATTTGGACACCTGGATCGACTTAATTTTTTGACCATAGGGTCGGCTAATAGGGCTCTTCTTAACCCACCATAATTGGCTTTTCTAAAGTCAGGTATTAATGTTGTATTCTCTCTGGTATTACCTTTCCATTGTATATTAAAATACACAGAATTGTGGTCACTATTTCCTAGGTGGTCCCCTATCTCTACATTATTTACCATATGTTCATTGTTACTGAAAACTAAATCGAGAATATTATTACCTCTAGTCGGCGTATCTATGAATTGAAATAAAAAACTATCTTGTACTACCTCTATAAACTCCTCAGAATCAGAGTCTCCTATTTGATGCTGCCAATCTATATTCGGAAAATTAAAATCCCCCATAATGCACACATTGCTAAACCTTGATGGCATTTTAATTTCCTCCCATAATGACGTTCCGTCATTTCTACTCATATTTGGCGGTCTATACATAACTCCAATAACTATGGTCTCACTACCTTCGTTAACCTCTACCCAAACACTTTCATTATCGTTATTTAGTCTAATACCTGATTTAATACAGCTTTTTAATGTACTCCTGACAAACACTGCTATACCGCCACCCCTCTTTGTTCGGTCATATTTAAACAAACTATATCCTGGTATATCAAATTCTGCTAAAAAATGCCTGGTTTCTGTATTAATCCACGTTTCAGTTAGCGCTATTATGTCTATATTTTCTTTGCTAACAAGGGCTCTAAGTTCGTTCATTTTGTTACATAGACTCCTACAGTTTGTGTAATATACTCTCAATTAACTTCTTTTCTTTATACCTAATTTACCTTTATTTCTAACGACATTTCCATCTTCCGTTGCACCATCACTACTATCATTTGCATTATAGTCATCATTTTTAGCATGAGACTGAATATCCTTATCGCTTTCGCCTGACGCTAAAATTGTTCCATTAAACCTCTCATTTACACTCTCAATATTTCTGTTCAAAACCCCACAACCACCCTATCTAAAGAACTAGCTAATGTAGAAACCCCTAACCGTGAAAGATGAACCCCATCCCTTGCGTACATCCCATCTCTCCCATAGAAACTATCCCAGTTATCAATGAATGGTATTGCTTTTTCTTTGCAATATTTCTCCAAACGGCAATTGACACCAATCGCCCTGGATGTCCATTCCTTGGAAACTCCTCTTCTGGGTAGGATACAGGGATCCCTCCCTTCATCCTAACTTTATCTAACACATCCCGATACTGCTGCAGCAGTTCCTCACTTCTACCCTTACCAACATCGTTACTCCCGGTACCGAGACAGATAATGGGGTTATCTCCACTATCTTCCAAGATGTGGTCCATCTTCTCTAAAACCCTCCCAACTCCATGGCCAGGCAGACACACAACCTTCCTAAGTTTAGTGCGGGTAGCCCTAACTAAATGTCTTACCATGGAGTCGCCCACAATCGACACAGACTTACCTTCTCGGGACACAGACTTACCTTTCCCTCGGGAGGATCCAGCAGCTGCAGTTGGGAGAACGCCTGGTGGTGGCAGAAGCTCCCTTGGGTGGTGGTGGTGGTGCTTGGTGTATGGTTGCGATAAGGTGTACACTTAACACTGACTTGAAGAGACAACTGAACTACTTAAACTTAATACCTCCTTTGGTACTAAATTAATTCGTAGGATTAAGCTAAGTCTGGTATAAACATTTATCAAACCAGCTCCTATTCTCTGCAAGACATTGTAATATTAGCTGCATTTAACATAAGAATCAATTTCAGCAATATGTGGTTCATCTCATTGAAATTGACCATGTTCAAATGATGGTCTCGGGAAGAGACACACTAAGTGGAGGTCACCTATGGAAAGGCCACATATTGTATGGCTAAAGCAATTTGAACAATTATTTTAAGAGTGACGGGTTGATGAAAGAGGTAATCCAGGAAGTCACCTGGAGAGCCCCCTTGAAGTGAAGTCTACGGGTGAGAGCAGCCACACGCTGTCATGATGGATGGCCCCCATAGACTGATTGATTTAGTGTCTGCCTTGTATACTTGCCTGCATGTATTCCTGATTGTATGTCTGGCTGCCTACCCCTCACGTAAGCTTCCCACTGCCACTCCCTGCAGGTCTAACGCAGCGTGAAAGTCGCAGTTGTTACTCCACTCAGGACTATGAGGGAGTGCCGGGGACGAGGGAGAGAAGGAAGGTAATGCCGAGGAAGAGGAGAGCAATGACAGGGAGTGCCGTGAAGGGGCAGGGAAATATATAGAGGAGATGAGGAAGGACAAGGAGGAAATACCGTACTTGGGAAGAGGAAGGGTGGGAAGGCAAGGAAAGAAGTGCCAAGGAAGAGGAGAGGCATGACAGGGAGAGCCGAGCAGGTGGGGGGGGGGGGGGGGGGGGGGGGGAAATAAGGAGTAGATGGAGAATAAAATGGGAGGATAGCCAGGGACGAGGGAGGGTTGGTAAGGGAAGGTGTACTGCGAAAAAGGAAGGGGAACGCCGGAGAAGAGACGGATAATAAAAGGGAGAGAGTTGCCAAGGAAGGAAAGGGGGTGGCGGGTAGTGCAGGAGGGAATGCCGAAGAATAGGGTAGGAACGGGAATGAGAGGAAAATAGTGTGTTAAAGTAGAATGTATTATGTGGGTTAATACAACATATACAGAGATAGCGAGAGAGTGGGGGAATCAGATTACCAAGGCTTGAGGAAGTGATGGGTGAGGTGAAGAGAAAGAGCCAGGTTAGTGAAGGAGTGCTGCAGGAGAGAGGGAGTTTGAGTGCTATAGTGAAATGGGAGTGCTGGAGTATATAGAGAAGGAAATCCAAGGCAGGGTGGGATGAAGGAAGACAGAAGTGGGCGGAGGGAGGCAAGGAAGGAAGTGCCAGTGCACCGTTCTTGGAAAAATCATATTAACAATCTTGCTAAAACAGCTTCACAAAAGTTAGGTGTGCTCAACCGTCTCTGTGGGGCTCTTTATCCCCACAAAGCTTCTTGCTCTATACAGGGGTACTCTGCGCCCATATATCGAGTACTGTTCGTATGTGTGGGGACGATCCACCCATGCCCGCACTTCTCTTTCTAATTCTGTACAATGTATCTCTACATACCGCAGTGTTGCATCTCTCTCTCTCTCTCTCTCTCTCTCTCTCTCTCTCTCTCTCTCTCTCTCTCTCTCTCTCTCTCTCTCTCTCTCTCTCTCTTTTACTGCTCCTTTCATCATCAATAGTCTTCTGAGCTTTTTCAGTTTATACATCCTCCCTTGTGGAGAGTAGGTGTCACCCACCTTTCAATACATTCCCACCCCTATTCTGTCCAACTCTCTACCCCAATAGTAAACCGATTTCAACATTCTTCCACTCAACAATTAAACTCTGGAATTTTCTTCCTCAATCTATCTTTCCCTCATCCTACGACTCCAAGCTCCGTGTGTCCAGACATTTTGACTCAAATTTACGTTGAAAAAATGGGTGATGGGCGATGGAAGGAAGGATAGAGGAAGGGAAGGAGTCCCAATACAGTAAAGGGATTCTGCAAGATGAAGACAGAGAAGGAGTGCCATTACAGTAAGGAGGTGATGGAGGATGGAAGACAGAGGAGTGCCATTACAGTAAGGAGGTGAAGGAGGATGAAGACAGAGAAGGAGTGCCATTACAGTAAGGAGGTGATGGAGGATGGAAGACAGAGGAGTGCCATTACAGTAAGGAGGTGAAGGAGGATGAAAACAGAGGAGTGCCATTACAATAAGGAGGTGATGGAGGATGAAGACAGAGACAGAGGGCCATTACAGTAAGGACGTGATGGAGGATGAAGACAGAGAAGGAGTGCCATTACAGTAAGGAGGGATGGAGGATGAAGACAGAGAAGGAGTGCCATTACAGCAAGGTGGTGATGGAAGACAGAGAAGGCGTGCCATTACAGTAAGGTGGTGATGGAAGACAGAGAAGGAGTGCCATTACAGTAAGGGAATGATGGAGGATGGAAGACGGAGGAGGAGTGCCATTACAGTAAGGGAATGATGGAGGATGGAAGACAGGGAAGAGTGCCATTACAGTAAGGAATGATGGAGGATGGAAGACAGAGGAGTGCCATTACAGTAAGGGAATGATGGAGGATGGAAGACAGGGAAGGAGTGCCATTACAGTAAGGGAATGATGGAGGATGGAAGACAGAGGAGTGCCATTACAGTAAGGGAATGATGGAGGATGGAAGACAGGGAAGGAGTGCCATTACAGTAAGGGAATGATGGAGGATGGAAGACAGAGGAGGAGTGCCATTACAGTAAGGAGGTGATGGAAGACAGGGAAGGAGTGTCATTACAGTAAGGGAATGATGGGAGGATGGAAGACAGGGAAGGAGTGCCATTACAGTAAGGGAATGATGGAGGATGGAAGACAGAGGAGGAGTACCATTACAGTAAGGAGGTGATGGAAGACAGGGAAGGAGTGTCATTACAGTAAGGGAATGATGGAGGATGGAAGACAGAGAAGGAGTGTCATTACAGTAAGGGAATGATGGAGGATGGAAGACAGGGAAGGAGTGCCATTACAGTAAGGAGGTGATGGAAGACAGGGAAGGAGTGTCATTACAGTAAGGGAATGATGGAGGATGGAAGACAGAGAAGGAGTGCCATTACAGTAAGGGAATGATGGAGGATGGAAGACAGGAAGGAGTGCCATTACAGTAAGGGAATGATGGAGGATGGAAGACAGAGGAGTGCCATTACAGTAAGATGATGGAGGATGGAAGACAGCGAAGGAGTGCCATTACAGTAAGATGATGGAGGATGGAAGACAGCGAAGGAGTGCCATTACAGTAAGATGATGGAGGATGGAAGACAGAGCAAGAGTGTCATTACAGTAAGATGATGGAGGATGGAAGACAGAGCAAGAGTGTCATTACAGTAAGATGATGGAGGATGGAAGACAGAGAAGGAGTGCCTTTACAGTAAGGAGGTGATGGAAGACAGAAAAGGAGTGCATTTACAGTAAGGAGGTGATGGAGGATGGAAGACAGAGAAGGAGTGCCTTTACATTAAAGAGGTGATGGAGGATGGAAGAAAGGCAGATAATAAAGATGGAGAGGAGTGCCAGTGTAGTAATGGGGTGTTGGAGGATGGAAGGAAGGATGGAGAGGAGTGCCAGTGTAGTAATGGGGTGTTGGAGGATGGAAGGAAGGATGGAGAGGAGTGCCAGTGTAGTAAGGAGGTGTTGGAGGATGGAAGGAAGGATGAAGGATGGAGAGGAGTGCCAGTGTAGTAAGGTGGTGATGGAGGATGGAAGGAAGGATGGGAAGAGTGTCATTACAGTAAGGTGGTGATGGTGGATGGAAGGAAGGATGGGGAAGAGTGCCAGTGTAGTAATGGGGTGATGAAGGATGGAAGGAAGGATGAAGGATGGAGAAGAGTGCCATTACAATAAGGAGGTGCTGGAGGATGGAAGGAAGGAGAACACCATGAGAGGACAGAAGGAGGAAAGGAGGTCCTACGTGTGTGATGGAACAGTATGAGAATATAAGGCGAGCAAGTTTCACGAGCAGTTCCAGAGTGTGGTATCCAGTATGTAATTCTAGAGTTTTTTTGGATCACAAATAATCACAAAAAATCACTATCTAGCCAAACTTCGTGCCACTCAGACAACCACCAGGGCCTACAATGCATATAAAACCATTAACATCTCACCGAATATCACTTCCTACGTCTCACTTAAGTGGACTGACCTGCGGGTTTTTTCTTTCTAGGTAGTAGCCATTCGACCCCATTCAGCCTACTGTTTTAAGACGTTTATCCTCATCCAGGTGTCGATTTGAACCTGGCGAGCGATAGCGAGCCAGCATATTTTGGATTATGTTTTAGACAGCTGACTTGATTTGTACATTTTTCGGTAGAAAAAAAAATTCCGGCGAAGCCGGATTTCTCCATACATTGATGGCTCAGGAAAAATTCGATACCTGAATGGGGAGAAACGTCTTAAAACAGTAGGATGAATGGGGCCGAAGGGATAAACCACAGAGAAAAAAAAAAAAAAAGGCAGGTCGGTCCCTTTAACACATAAGCCCGAAAATTATACGGAACCAAAACAATATAAATAACCACCACTATCTCAGGTCATCCCTCTCGAGGCAAAGAGCAGCCATACTAAGCTCACTTAAATCACCTGATGTTAACCAGAATAACTTTTCATCATTACAGTTAACATGGTGTTTTTTCTTATTAAATTGTTCATATCAGCATACGATTATACACAGTCTCGGTAGAGCGCATACCTCCACCTACGCAGGCAAGATTTTTAACCATTAATTCATAGGCCTTTATTTCATTCTGAATCTGGGTTTCAGGATATAATCCAGTGCGCCTCCTAAATTGAATGACGTTTTCCTTGGAACATATCCTAAATCGGTTGATAATCTTATCTGATTTAGACAGACAAATAGACAGACAAACAAACGGAGGCAAAAACATATACTCTGTCAAACTTCGTTGGCGGATAAGTAAAGAATGAGTGGTGGTGTACTGAAAGGGTTATACAGCTGCCATCATACTGAGAGTGTGGTATCCTCCTATAACCCTCCACAGCACCATAGGCGCCACCACATATATCTCTCACCACAGCCTACTCTCATGGCATCACCCTACCATACTCTCACCACACTTTGTCAATACATGAAGGTAATTAGCCTACCTAAAATATATATAAATCTATTATATATCTCTCTCTCTCTTTTACACACACACACACACACAAACACACAACACACACACACACACACACACACACACACACACACATAAACACACAGCCACTTAACAATTTTCTCCACACCTCACAGTTTTTGTACCGCCTCTCGTAAAACATATAATCACAATGGTTCCTTTACAATTCGCCTTTATCATCACGTGAGGAGCTTTCATTGCAGCGAACATTAGCATCAAGAGAAAATATACACAATTTATATATACAATTAATGTTTCAAAATCTTCAGCCCAAGCATTAGACATTAGCACAGAGGGCATTTATATATCCACATTATATTTGGAGTTCATTGGCAATATAATGCACAACAGTTTACTCAGAGGCTACCACAAAGTGCATGCACACAATTAACTGTATTTAATATAAACTCTGTAAACAATATAAATCAGCACTCTACAGAGACAATTTATTGTTTGTCTACATTTAACTGCCATTGATATTTTAAGCTCCCTGCCTTCAGTGGGTACATTTGTCTATCACAATATGTACACAGGACAGCTAGCTAAGGTTTTATATATATATATATATATATATATATATATATATATATATATATATATATATATATATATATATATATAAAAGTCTACAGATCATCGAACGAAATAAAGAGTATTAAAACAACTTTCTTTTATTACCAGGATCAAAGGTTTCAGAGCCGCGGACATTAGCATAAAGAACATGTACGGTACTGTATATACCGTACAACTTATAGTGGACATTTTTCGACAATATATGCCAGAGCTTTTTAAACATCAATTTATCGTGAATAATTAATATGCGGTACAATTTCTATCAAAAGTTCATCGACAAAATAGATAACTCAAAGAATACCCTGATAACAGCATCCTTGGCATAATAATCATATAATATACAGTAAGAGCAGTATACCTAGAGTTACCTAGGTTACAGTTACCTAGAGCAGTTAGTTCAGCAACCCACCCGTATCCCGGATCGCATCGGAGATCGGCCCAACATTCTTGACCTGTTTCTAACTTCTAACCCTTCTTCTTATACTGTCGATCTTTTCTCTCCTTTGGGCTCCTCCGACCATAAACTTATCTCTGTCACCTGTCCTATCTCTCCAGTACAGCCACCCGATCCTCCTAGCCGGCGGCGCTTGTGGCACTTTGGCGCTGCCGACTGGGAGGCTCTTCGGCAGTACTTCTTTGATTTCCCATGGAATGATTTCTGCTTCCATGGTCGAGGACCCTCGGAGAGTGCTGAACGCATTACCGAGGTAATCCTATCGGGCATGGAAGCATACATTCCATTCTCTTTCTCTCAGACTAATGCTAAAAAATCTTGGTTTACTCACGCCTGTTCTACTGCTGTCCACAATAAGGAGGAAGCATTCAAACGGTACCGACGCCTTAAAACTCAAGACTCTCATTCTTCATATGTTTCTGCCCGGAATCAAGCCAAATCTGTTCTTCGACTTGCCAAACACTCTTTCATCAATAATAAATGCACTGAACTATCCAACTCTAGCTCTTCCCAAGCTTTCTGGCATCTAGCCAAAAACCTCTCCAACAATTTCTCTTCCTCGTCTTTCCCTCCCCTTTCCCACTCTGATGGCACAACCATCACTTCTTCCTCTGACAAAGCTAAACTCTTCGCTCAAACTTTTGCTAGAAACTCCACCTTGGATGATTCCGGTGCTATTCCTCCCTCTCCGCCCTCCTCTCTCTTACTTATGCCTAATATCCTAATCTCTTCTAAAGATGTACTTTCTACCCTCTCTGGGCTTAACACTAATAAGGCGTACGGTCCGGACGGTGTTCCTCCTGTTGTTCTCAAAAACTGTGCTTCCGTGCTGACTCCCTGCCTAGGCAAACTCTTTCGTCTCTGTCTATCCTCTAACGTCTTCCCTTCATGCTGGAAGTTTGCTCACATTCAACCTGTCCCAAAGAAGGGTGACCGCTCTCAACCCTCCAACTATCGTCCAATTGCTCTTATCTCTTGTCTTTCTAAAGTTTTTGAAACTATTCTTGCTTCCAAATTTCTTAAGCATTTCTCTTCTCATAATCTGCTCTCAGATCGCCAGTATGGCTTCCTTAAGGGTCGCTCTACTGGTGATCTTCTTTCATATCTTACTAACTCTTGGTCATCCTCCTTTCGGGACTTCGGTGAGACTTTTTCTATTGCACTAGACATATCGAAAGCCTTCGATAGAGTCTGGCATAAATCTTTAATTTCTAAACTACCCTCCTTCGGTTTCTATCCCTCCATCTGTGCCTTTGTCTCTAATTTCCTTTCCGGCCGTTCCATAGCTGCGGTTGTGGACGGCCATTGTTCACTTCCTTACCCTATAAACTCCGGTGTTCCTCAGGGCTCTGTCCTATCTCCTATTCTCTTTCTAATTTTTATAAATGATCTCCTTAACTGTACCTTAATTCCCATCCATTCATACACAGACGACTCAACCTTACACTACTCCATTAGTTTTTCAGAACGCCCCAGCCAGCAATCCCTCAACGACAAACGTAATGAAGCCATAGAACTCTTAAATTCTGATCTAAATACTATTTCCAATTGGGGCAGAGAAAACCTTGTTAACTTTAATGCTTCCAAAACCCAATTTCTCCATCTATCTACCCATCAGGATCTCCCAGCGGACTATCCCTTATTCTTCAACAATACAAAAATCAACCCTTCATCTTCTCTCAATATTCTTGGTGTCTCTTTTTCTTCTGCTCTCATTTGGAAGGACCATATTACCAGTCTTGCTAAGGCAGCCTCCCAGAAGCTGGGTGTGCTCAACCGCCTTAGGGGGTTCTTTTCCCCTGCACAGCTTCTTGCTCTGTACAGGGGCATAGTGCGCCCTTGTATTGAGTATTGTTCACATGTGTGGGGAGGTTCCTCTCACACCGCTCTCCTAGACAAAGTGAAAGGAAGGCCTTTCGTATCATTAACTCCCGTCCACTCACCAACTCTCTGCAATCTCTCTGTCTCCGCCGCAATGTTGCATCTCTCTCGCTATTCTATCGCTACTATAATAATCAGTGTTCCTCAGAGCTATCCCAGTGCATACCACCTCCTTTACGTAGGGCACGTGGTACCCGTCTTGCAACTCAATCCCACCCCTACTCTGTGCAACTCTCCAACCCAAGAGTGAAACGTTACTCTCAAACTTTCTTCTACTCAACATCTGAGCTCTGGAACTCTCTCCCAGAATCAGTCTTTCCCTCTTCCTATGACTTAAATTGCTTCAAACTCCGTGTGTCCAGGCATTTTGGCTCGAACGTCCCTTGATTTTGGCCCTGTCACTCTTTCAACTATGGGGGAGGCACTCGCTATAGGCAGTTATGCCTTTTGCCTCCCTCAATCACATAGAAAAAAAAAAAAAAAAAAAAAAAAAATACCAGAATCATTTTTATTCTACAGTTTAAGCTTAAGCTCTTTACTTATTCAGATAAGGTTTATATACAAATAATTTTCAATAGTCAAAGTATTAAATTAACTTATAATATAAACTATTTAATCTATAATCAATATCAACTAAAGTAATTTAATCAAGCATTAGCATAATAATCTGTATATAAAATGTATGTGTTACATCATTATATTAGTACTCATTTTCCAGAGCAGTGGAACAAGGTACCGGTAATAGGGATTGGTACAATTATGAAATATAACTATTGTTAATAATCCCCGAAAACGAAACGAATGAAACATTTTGGCTAGCCTATGCCAAAATTGTGTAGTTGTGTCTACTGTTTGTCAGCACATTTATTTACTACTCGATATAGATGATGGTGTAACATAATTAATAAAACATCGACATAAAGTCTATACTTATAGCGTGAGTGAGGGTGTTGCTAGCAAGTTAGTATATTTTTCACTTGGTGGAACAATCGCCGACGGGGTGGAACAATTCTAACACACTGATGCTTTTTTTTCTTCTAAACATGCTCTTTAAACACATGCGTGAGTTAGTGGTTTCCTCCAATTGCTGTTCACTAATTCAAGTTTGTCATATAGAAGTGTACCAGCTACTTGTGCAGGAGGTTGTACATTCAATCCCATAACTATTGTGCATCTGCATCCTTTGCAGCCTATGTGTTCACAAATAATAACATATTTCGCTACAAAAACTTTGTAATAGCCAAGTGATCTAGAGAAGGGGACATAGCAATTTACCACCAACTAAGACAACATATACCATCGTGGTTTAAATGGCCTTTACAGACAGTGCTAAGCACTTAGAAGTTATTCTCAAATATTTATTTATCTACATATCTCCCTCTATCTATCTATCTATCTATCTATCTATATATATATATATATATATATATATATATATATATATATATATATATATATATATATATATATATATATATATATATATATATATATATGTATATATATATTGAAAAACTCCTCTAATCAACCTTTACATTAGGATGGCGTCTACATGTAATTAATTTTAGACTATAGTATATACTTTACGAAGAATCTGAGAGTCACAGGGTCAATGGAGTGTCTAGCCATTTGATCCCTGATAGTCAGAATACCATAAAAGGACTCCATCGCACTGCAGGAGTTTAAGAGGCTAAAGAGAAAGTTTGTCGGGTGTACACATTTACTTAGCTCATAATCAATTTCCTGTGACCTCGCAATGGGAACAATACTACAAACTTGTGGTGAGGGAAGAGAAAGGGGGGGGGGGGTACTTACGGGTAGCTGGAGCCAACAAAAGGGAGAGGGGGGGGGGGATGGGCACAACACATACATCAAAACACAACCTATCACAACAATACAACTCAAACCTATCACAACACACACCAACATTCAAACACAACACACACCAACATTCAAATCACAACACACACCAACATTCAAAACACAAC